>JBBMOC010000101.1:381631-536359 GCA_037975185.1 Centropyge bicolor | reverse complement strand
AAAAAATTCACCCAAAAAAAGGTCATACTATACATCAGCGTTTTTTTTCGGGGTCGACTCATTGACTTTCCAGAAAAGGTGAAAATACGCCCAAAAAACAACAATTTCATGTTCCAAATGACTCTATTATTATACATATGACTGCCCCAATAATGCAGTAAGAAGTAGTAAGAAGTAAATAATTGTTGCAACTATGTGTGCTTATTGATGACATGTATGTTATAGTTACAGTTTGAACTTCAGTTCTTAGCTCATCAACATTAGGTGTTACAGATATTCCTCCAAATTACTGTGAGGTCTTACCGTTATGGCAGCTGTACATCCACACACGGTGGCCATCATATCGACATCTGCATTTCATGATGTTATTCGAGTAGTCTGTCTCAGGCACTTCGTAGTTGGGATTAATTACTATCTGTGAGAGGGAGACCGTGAACAAGTCAGGGATGACTGTGAGGGGCCGCAATGTGTAGATAATTCCACTTCTTTGTTTACAAAAAGGGAACATGGGAAACATTACCTGGAAAATGTAATCTCCAGGTTTGAGCTCCGTGATGTCGATCCACTGGCAGTCGATGTCGTGCCTGTAGGTATCCCAGCAGCCCACAGTGATGCCCTGCTCTCCGAAGTTCGCACATTCATACCTCTTTTCAATACCTGCAATAAAACATTTAAAAATGAGCCCTACTGTATATTTACTTTCCTTTTGGCTCCTTGTTGGTTTCCACCAACTCTTGAGGGGAATATTTGGCTCTGTAGCAGCTAAATGTTTCACTATGAGACCAACTAGTTGCTAACTTTGCTTCCCTGTTGTTTGGTGCTGGGCAGTAAAGTTGTGAGTCATAACACAAAAACAATGAGCTGAAAAACAGTAAAAAGCTCCTGAAATCTGACGGGAACGGAAGACTGTCGTGTTACACATAGTCATTGGATCCATTGTTAACACTCAGGTACACACATACACATATGCATATTTTCTGTAGATCTCCTACAAGTGCCTACTTCTGATTCAAATTCCTGCTATCTCTACTGCCTAATTTATTGTGTCTATTTTTATATTTTATATTTTTTATTTTCTATTTTCTATTTTGTATTCTATATTTAAACAGTGCAATATACGAGAAGTGATGGAGATGCCAATTTTCCAGAGGGAACCTCCCAAAGGGATTAATAAAGTACTCTGTCTGTCTGTCTGTCTTTAAAATAAAAATATTGATTGGTGCAGCTTGAAAAGCTCTTTAGTGAGAATGTGAAAAAGTATGTTTATGCCACAGTAAAAGTTTGTTCACATCATGAAACTGAAGCAGGAATCCGACTGTCTCACCTTCGTCACACTCTGAGTCCTCCAGGCAAAAACTTGCTTTGTGTCCTTCTGCCACTTTGGTTCCATTGAGGCTGAACAAGTCATAGAGCGTAAACACCTCCATGCTGTGATAATGCCTACACACACAGACACAAAATGCAGTTTTACAAGTCTACTCAGGCTGAAAAATCAGCATAAAAGTACAAAAATTGCGTTTCTTGTTGTCTCTCCTGTCTCTGCTGAAGACAGTGCAACAGTATTTTTAAATTAAAAATGTCAAACTGGCACCTGTAATCCACCACATTTCTTCTAAATGGTTCGATTATGGCTTGATACACTACATAAAGTCCTGCCAGTCAAACATCCCAAAGGTTTGACATGTTGAAAGCTGGTAGTTGTGTGAAGCTGCAAACAGTGAACTGTTCCTCCAGACAGTACAAGAACCACAAAAATGTGGGACTTTTTTTTACAGCTCTATATATACAGTAACTTTAGCTTACAGCACACAGTGAATTACAGGGCAGTAGGACCTATGGAAGGGAAGAGCTGCTCCCGAAACAAGACATGAATGGGCTGAGTCATTTTCGTTTCCTTAAATTAAGTCTAATTTGAGATGTCATTTCTGAATCATTCCAACCTGTTCTTCAATTATGAGGTTACATTATCGAAAAACAACCTCTAACGTCACGAAGCTCAAACGCAGTAATTTGAAATCTTAGGAAGACTTGTTTATATAAAAAAAAATGCTTATCTAGGACGTTATGCCTGTCATTTCTGATTCAATTGTGATTTATGTTTCTGGTTACAACTACTGCTGCTTATTCTCTGTGTCTGTGATTAGGAAAGCTACTGTGAGATAAAAAGCTGAATCATTAAGATATTAAATTGCAGCAACTCTGCCAGCCATCATTTCCCACAGCATCATACTCATTGTTCTGTAAGACAGGTTGCATAAGGTCCCTTTTTAAATGGCAATGTGGATTTTTTTGTATTCATGCTGCCAATAGTATGTGGTTACGTTGAAGCATCTTTAACTTTTACTATCACTGCAAGTATTAATTTAGTATTTAGTTAGTGGTCAAACATCACTTTATTCATCCATCCAACACTTGTGTGCAGGTTGCCAGATACAGTCAGTGAGCATGGGTTTCTGTAGAGACACAATGGCACCAAACCTGGCAACCTCACTGTTATGACATGACTCCTGAACGTCACTGCACCCCTCCATTGTTTGTCAAGAAATAGTTCTGTCTTTAATACTATAAATGGTCATTAATACATTTCTGTTTATCTACTGATGAAATTAACAAGCTGTGTTATGTAATGAGCTTTAGAGGTGCTGGTAGACATATTATTGGACTTCCTCCTGCTTCCAATCATAATGCTGAGCTAGGCTAATCTTGGCCAGACATGAGAGCCGTATTAATCTTCTCTTTCAACAATGGGAAAGAAAACATATCTATTTCAATAACTATACTTCCAAAATGTTGATGACGATTCCGAAAGCAAAGAGAAGAACATTTCAATGGTGGTTTAGTCGACAAACAAAGAGAGTTTTAGCACCTTGTATTATCAAACATGGTTATGGCTATGGTTTGGCTCCAGTGTCTAGTAAATGAAATTGCTACTGTGGAATTATAACATGATGAACTCTGCAACCAAACCAAAGGAACTCTGCAACACTGACCTGTGACAGTCGTGCCACACCCACGAGTGTCTGCCAGCTTTGGGCCGGAAGTCAGACTGGCCGTTGTTGTGGATCTGGGAGGAGAAGCGCAGCAGGCGGCGGTAGGAGTTGGCCGGTACCTGGCTGGAGGTGGAGGACAGACAGTTCTCCTCGTACGCACACTGCAGCATGAACATGGGCCTGTCCTCCATGTAGGTGGTCTGCTCCACCACCTGAGGGTTCAAGACCAAGTCAGGAGCCGCTGCGGATCAGAGAAGGAGAAACCGCAGAGAAGCAGACGGAGACAAAACATATTTAGAAAGAAATGGCTCTCTAATTGACAAAAAAACAGAAAAAGCTCTGGTGTGTATCCAGTAAATTAGTAGTTTGTGTTTCGAGTTGCAGAACCCTCTCGTGAGTCTCCAAGGCAGAGCTTCTCCAGAGGCAGAAATAATTTCTTTTGTTGAATTAAAACTCAGGGTGCAGAGCAAAGGAGTCATGCTTTTCAGAGCGAACGTGTCAACTGACAAATTGAATGACAAAGGCTCTCGTCAAAGTATAATTAAAAGTCAAAATATCAATTACTTCTGTTCTTTACTCATTCATTCATGACTACACCATGTTCAGCATCTCAAATTTCACTGATGCATTACTACATGATTTGTGCACACATTATCTCTTGAAACATTAGCAACACATGAATTAGTGTGTCTTACTCTCGGAGCAGGAGACTCCAGCGGCGTTGCGTCCGCCTCCTTTGGCGCAGCTGAGGTGGGCTCCATGGTGCAGGCAGTGGGACAGAGACATCTCGGTACCAGAGCAGCGAACGCCACTCATCACCACGGCGTCTGCGCTCACCTCTCCTGGCCAGTACCACGTCTCCTGTTGTGAAAACATGACCCCAGGTTCACAGCTGATAGTAGGGTGACATCCACATGTTAGACTGTATATCTTGTGGAACTGATTCATTAAGCAAAACTGTAATGCAACTTTTTCATAGGATTCCACATATATGCACAAATATGTTCAGTAACAGAGCTTATATTTGCCTTTTAAAAACAGGTTTAAAATGTTTAGATCACAGTTGAAAGACAAGCCATTTCAGTAGGTCTTTCTGTGTCAGCAGTCCACTGCTCCTAGTATGTAGAGTTAAAAAGGTGAACTATGAATAGGATGGGTGAAATGCAGAGAAGGAATTTACCCAATATCAATAAAGTAGGGTTTGCGTTAGGGTTAGTAATTATTATTATTATTATTATTATTATTATTATTATTATCATCATTATTATTATTAAAAATTTAACGCAATCAACCCATCTGCAGCACAGAATGACTCAAAATCCCTGAAACGTCTCTGGCAACGCATTTCGGGCAGTTTGTCCAAGTAGAGTTGCCGTCGTGCATGCCGCGGCGCATGCGCAAATAGGCAGTTGATCCGGTAGTTATACACCCAACCAACAGTCTATGAGACCAACTGGATATGGAAGACTCTAAGCAGTGCGTTGGTCCTCTCGACGGGAAATTTGAGTACAAAAAAAAGGAAGACGGAACAGTCGACCGACATAAAGTATTATGCACACTCTGCAGGAAGGAGTTTTCTTTTCACCGAAGCACTTTCAGCTTAAAATACCACATCAACGCGAAGCATACGTTAGTCAAGGATTCTGCTAGCACTTTGGCTAACGCGACGCCCAGCTTGCGACAAAGCCCCCTCACGGAACGTCGGGGCCTCAGTAAGTCTACCTCGGATAAATTGACTGACACAATTGCCAAGTGGATTGTAACAAACTGCAGACCCATTAATATCGTCGAGGACGCGGGCTTTACAAAAGTTTTGCAAGTTGCCTCTCAAGACCCATTGTACAAGGCTCCATCAAAAAGCACAATAATGACTAAAATTCATGGGCTCTATGAAGCTGAAAAGGAAAAAAAGCACGAGGATTTAGCTGTAGCTAAACATGTCGCCCTGACAGACTACTGGACTTCTGTGAGTAACAGTAACTATCTTGGTGTTACTGCACATCTGATTACTGCCGCGTGGGAGTTAAAGTCGTTCACACTGAGAATAATGAAGACAGAAGACTTCGCAGAGGCCTGTGCTGAACACTTCTTAACAGTGGCACGTGAGTGGGAAATGAAAGAAAAAATCACAACTGTAGGGACTGACTGTGTACGAAACATGACAGCTGCAAATAAAATGTTGCCATTTGAGCATATGCCTTGTGTGGCTCACATCTTACAGAGGTGCATCACTGTGAGCCTTGGTGACAGCGGATTTGTGAGCGCATTATCCAAGTGTCGCAAAATTGTTGGCCACTTCAAACGTAGTCCAGCAAACGCCGTAGAGCTGGAAGCACAGCAAGCAACCCTGGGGCAGCGGATGGAGCCACTGATCCAGGACGTGCCAACACGCTGGAATTCAACACTGGAAATGGTCAAGCGTCTAAACCGCAACCAAGCAGCAATTAAAGCGACCCTGGAGCAACAGAGCCACAAACTTGTCATGCTGACACCACAAGAATGGGACAAACTGCAGAAACTGGAGTCTCTTCTGGAGCCCTGCAAGTAAGCAATCTATGTACAAATTAGGCTGAAATAAAATTAATAAAGAAAATCCATTTGTGTTCATCTTGTGTCAATAACCATGTTGTTCTTCCTCCATCTCTCCCTCTGTGTGTGTGTGTGTGTGTGTGTCTTTACTACAGGTATGTAACTGAGATTCTGGGTGGGGAGTCCTACGTTTCTTGCTCAGTGGTACTGCCTGCCCTCTGCCACCTGCATCGTGTGATGGAAGCCTCTGATGATGACCCTGCATATGTTGCTAGGTTTAAAACAGCATTCCAGGAAGATCTAAAGTCCCGTAAAGAAAACTTCATCAACAATGAATGGCTCAAGATTGCAACAGCTTTGGATCCTCGTTTCAAGGACTTGAAGTGCCTCCCCAAGAGTGACAGAGCGGGGGTGTGGACCACACTTGGAGGACTGTTGCGTGAACAGTCCCCACCTCCACAGTCTTGTGAAGATGAGCCACCCAAGAAAAGGCGTCTTTTCAAGATGGAGTCAGATTCAGTATCAGATGAGGAGTTGCTGTCTGACAGAACTGTGCAGTTGTACAGAGCAGAACCTATCATTAGTATGCAGGACTGTCCCTTAGAGTGGTGGTCAGCTCATTCAGGAGCTCATGACAAGCTGGCACTGCTGGCTTGCAAATATCTCGCCACTCCTGCAACCACTGTTCCATGTGAGAGACTGTTCTCAGTTGGAGGCAGCACTGTAAGTAAGAAGCAGTCAGCTCTCCTCTCGGACAATGTCAACAAGTTAGTTTGTCTCAGCAGCTGGCTGAAAAAGGAGGAACAGGGCCTCATTAATGTGGATAAATATTTGTTTTGAAAAAGAGACTCGTTTTTTAGTAACACAAACTGTTAAAGGTGTTTAATAAACATGATAAGTGCAAATATATTCCCTTCTTTCTTGAGTCTGTTTGCTCATGCAAATTGAAGCGTGATTAATTTTGATTTAAAATGAATATTTAACCGTGATTAATCCAAATTTATCTACAGCAATCCTGTGATTAATCTGATAAAAATATGTAATCGTTTGACAGCATGAAAAAAAATGCAATAAGATGCAAAATAACGAGGAACTACTTGCAAAACTGTCTCACAAGCTCACTGAATTCCCGTGGAATATTTTGATTCTCCACTCTGACCACCAGAGGGCACACCCTATCAATTTACACCATCATGAATGAGACATTAGATCGTAAAGATGATGTGATGCGTGGGCTGTGCGACTTGTGCTCCCATGTCTTGAATATATTAGCGTGTAATCGAGCTGCCAGATGCAGAAATGAGCCTAACATAACGCTGTAACTTAGTAACTGCACAACACACAGTCCTTCTCATTCCTGCCTCCAGGTAAACCTGACATCCTATAATCATGCAGAAACCATTATTTTACAATTTCCACTCATAAAGTTCTTTTCTTCATTCCACAGCTCTATAAACACTCCCAGAGTCCCCCCCCCTCCCCAGCACACACACACACACACACTTACTGTTGCTATTATCACACTGCACTATAAAATGTGTTCAAAACGCCCATTTCTATCCTGCTAGACGAGAAGGCCTCTTTATCTTTATGACAGTGGGAGTCTATGGAAGTATATGGCTGCCAATATTAAAAGGTAAGCATTTGTTTTCTATTCGTATGCACAAAGACAACTGTAACAAACAGCAGGTACACAATAAGTCTAAGTGTCTGTGCCAGTACAACTAAGGCTGATTCCTGTACATAATTGTGATTTATTGGTTTTACAAATTTGGTAGCAGATGGATTTGAAAACTGCTAAATCTGTCAAAACGTCTTTTTTCAGCAGCTAATATTAAAATAGTCCAGGTTAAATTATGATGAAATTGTGAAGCCTCATTATTATTGTTTGCATTCTCACAGAGCAAAATCAATGTTTCATTAATTACTGTTAAAGATGGGACTGTAGAAACTGAAAAGCCACTGAGCTCAAATGAGCATTGATGGAAGTTTTTCAAGGATCTTGCATGGCTTCTGGGTGGGAAATCCTAAACTACATAGTAAATGGAAAAACTTTACTTTGTTTAGCCAGTGGGATAATCGAACAAAAAACTCAGAGTTAGCCTGTGACTCAGTGCAGTGGGAGCTACAGTGTCATGTGTCAATAAAAACCTGTCCATAACCCCCATGAAGAAGATCACAATGTACACCAAAGATCCCAGCTGAATTGTTGCTAAATTACTAACTGATGTGGACAGTCATTTAATCTAATAGGACGCAGGCAGTTGATGGTGGGAAGGAAAAAAAGAAGCTGAGTTTTACCAAAGAAGGAAAGAAGACAAGATATGAGGACAAACCATTCAAAGCAGAAGAAGATGCTGAAGTCAATCATATATCATTGCATTAGGTTTTTCTTTGGCTTGCTCAAGGGACTCTCTGTGTTCAGAGAGCAGCTCTCACATCATTGTCTTCTCTCTGTCCTGGCTCACAGATGGACCTCTCTGGTCCAGTCAGAACAGAAGGATAAGCTTTATTCTGTCATTCTGTGGTGTGGTTATAGTTTTCTTATCGCCAGCAGTCACTGGCCACAAAACAATGTCCTGACATCCACAGTTTGGCTGCGTGTCATCTTCAGTAACTACAAGGACTTGAAGTTGTTACTGTGCTGCTGTCGGTAGAATAAACTGCTTTGTGGAGCGAAAACTAAAACTGATTAAGAACAGTATTCAATCTGAAATGAAAACGTTAATATGAAAAAAGCTAAAATGTTCAAATGTTAATTATTGTGTCAAGAAAGTTCAGGAGGTTTCATCTTGGTTAAATATACACGACTATCCTATTTTGCAACATACTATATATTTGAAGGAGAAAGTCACTGCATTATTTCAGGGGGAAGCTCCCTCCAGTGTTCAGTCAGGTGGGTAGTGCTGAGCCAGCACAGCTCAGGAGAAATGGCTAGGTGCAAGTACACAGGTAACACTTTACTTTACAAAGCCAATAGTTTCCCTTAATTTCCTTGCAAATCAGCAGATAGGTAGCTGTATAATTTGTGGGAAGGTTCCAGGAGAAGATTGTGCAGTTTCGATTACTTACAAGGACAATGGAGACAGAGGGAGAGTTTTGGATTAGGTTTAAATAGAGGTTTTCTAAGGACGACAGTTAGGTGGTAATAGGTAATTGGCAGGAAACTGTGGACAGTACTAAATTGATTAAGACTTGTGATTAAAAAATGTTTTGAGATGTGCAATATAAAATGAAAAATCAGGTCTAAACCAGGACTGTGTGTCATTGGTTAGGTTTGATAGACTCAAAGAACAATAAACCCAACATACACCATTTGTTGCTTTTCTTCTTAACCATTTCACATATTCACTGAAAAGGTTGTAACATTTGAAACGAAAGAAAATCCGGGAAATTCGGGATGAACCCAAACTGGTTTCCACCCTGTGTCCGCTGTGACTCGTACCTGGAAAGCGTTGCTGGCGAAGCCCAGTCCCAGCTGCCTGCACACCACCATGGCCTCCATGGTTCCCCAGCCTTCACTGCACACCGTCCCCCACACCAGAGAACCGTTCCTCTCCATCAGCACCTCCACGCGGCCCTCATAGGGGTTGCGACCTCCACTCAGGCGCAGCTATGGGTATGGAAAACACAACAGAGGTGCAGACTTAAAGGCTGAATTAACACTTTACTTTTTACCTTTTTACTTTGAATCAGTGATGCCTAATTGGTGCAAGTGGCTAGTGGCAAATGGGCCGGCTGTGGCTCAGGAGGTAGAGCGGTTGTCCACCAATTGGAAGGTTCGTGGTTTAATTCCTGGCCCCTGCAATCTGAGTCAAAGTGTCCTTGTGCAAGCCGTTGAACCCCCAATTGCCCCTGATGGCTGTTCCATTGGTATTTGAATGTAGGTTGCTTTGGATAAAAAAGCATCTGCTAAGAAGAAATGCCTGCATTTTTAACATTGTTAAAATGTTGAGGGAAGATTGTTTTCCTTAAACCTAAGTACAGATACATCTAGTACCAGACGCATGTCAAACTGTCACTCTGCTGCTGTATGTTTGCCTGAAACAAAGCTAAGGCTCACCGACTCCTGGAAGCCCATAGCAGGGACGTTACACCTCACGGCTGCGTCCTCCTCATGGCTGCAGCCGAGAGCCTCCTTGTTGAAGAAACACTCTGTGATGGACTTCTCAAAGCCAGAGCACTCCACTTCATTCATGTGCACCGGGCCCATACCTGACAAACACACACAAGAGAAACTTTTTGGAAAAGATGCTCAGGTTTTTTTTTGCATCCAACTAAAAATGAGGTAAAAAAGAAAAACCTGGATGACAAAAAATTCTGTGCAAAATTTTTGCAAAACTTTAATCTGTTTAAACTGATATGGCAGCCAGCACCATATATCTTAAACATTTCAAACAAACAAACAGTGTAATGCTGCCACACACATCTCTAAATATTTTCAATCTCACAACATGATGAACCATTCTGATATAAGCTGCCAAAGACCTTTCTGCTCCACTCCGACTACAGAGGAAAACAAATGTTCACCTCCTTCAGACTCGAGACTCGAATAGTGAAAGGGCTGCAGTTGAGCATTCATAAGAAGATTTACAACATCTCTGATGAGTTTATGCCTGCTTCGTGTGCGCTAATAAGACGTGCCTTCATCTATCACGATATGTTGTGAACGGTTTCCTTGTTCATTATGGTGTACTATTAACATCTGGGTTTTATATCATTTCCATTTGAGCATTTTCTTTTTTTCCGTGAAGGGTTACGGCCAGTCACTGATGAGAAATCATGATGGAAAATTGATTTTGGAAAAGGAAGATTTCATCTATTTCAACATTTTCCATGTCTAACGTTACTGGAATGTGCAACATGTCCCCGTTTGTAAAAAAAAGGAAACACCTCCTGTTCAGAAGTGCTGGATGATGATTTGTGTCATTTATTGGTTCGCCCTTTTTTCCACAGTATATCCTGATAGCAGGTGAGCTCAGGCTTTAAAACACTATATAACACAGTGAAGATATCTGCTGAGTGTGTAATTTAGAAGTGGGGCAGTGGCATATTTCTGTTGGGTGGGGGGGTCCCAACTTCCAACTCTGATGTAAAACTCTCCATACGGCCGGTGATGTAACCTTGCTGGAGCGTTATGGGAAGAAAGTCGTAAGCAGAGACCATAAAGTGAGACTGCTCAGCGTGAAGGCCTCCATTAGAAAATAACTAGGCATTACAAGGAGGGGGTCTTCTTCTGGGCCCATCCTAAACCCTCAGGAAGCACAAGCTTTGGCATGCACATTTCAAAATAAGATATCTATCAATTTCCAAAGTGACACCTAATCTGACAAACAATAAACTTTCTATTATGATTACACTGAATCAATAACGAATCAAATGACTATAAGTAATATGAGATGTGTCATTACCAACAGACTCTATAGTTCCTCTCAGCTTTACAAAGCTTTTTTTTTTTAGTTTCTTTCAGCTCATTGTTTGGTTTCCACAACTTTACTGTTTGGGTTCGCTGTCACTGCTCTCATCAACCTTGTCTCAAGACCATAGACTGTATAAAATATGGACGTAGTGTCCGTGACGTCACCCATAGGTTTCTGAAGAGCAAAAATGAAGCAAATCGTAGTGCGTAGCCATCTTGGTAGCCTACCTCCGGTTACTCCAAATATGGACAAAGAGGTGGAGCGAGGGCGGAGCTGAGGCGGGTCGAATGAACGCTATTGGCTGAAAAAAGCCGCTTTATTCGAAATAATCAAACTAGCTACGGCTAACCAGCTAGGTTAAATGCTAAATATCGTTGCTAGCCGGCTAACCCCACGACGATCTCTTTCCCAAACTCAGTGACTAGAATTAGCCGGGGTGACGCCCTTTAGACCGTCAGTGGCTAGTTGTCAATCAAAGTGGCGCCACTTAGATTGACAGCTATGAATTGTGCATAATGATGTATGCTGTATATTTTAAACGAACGCCTTATAAAAAAATTCGCTCCCCCCAGAGTTGTCATGGAGTAGAAAAACAGCTTATGAGACTAGAGCCATGTTTTGAACCAGGCTGTAAATATGTTTTTTCTGTCGTAAAATTGGACATTTTAACATGGGGCTCAAATGTAATTGACTCCCTTCTGCGGCCTGCTCTAGCGGTTATTCGAGGAACTGCAGCTTTTTTGCACTTCCGCATTGGCTTCATTTTTCAGCGCGGAGGTTGCCGCTTGCTCAAGACACAGTCTGCAGCTATTTAAAGCAAAAGCAAAGCTCTGAGAAACTGGACAAAGCCAGTGACAAGCTGGGATTTAGCTGCTATAGAGGCAGATAATTCCTTCAGGAGCTGGTGGAGAGCCAAACAGGGCTGTCAATAGATTACTTTAATAGATATGTTGCTAACAATTTACCATAACTATATAGTGTTGTAATGTCAAAAACAGAATGTAGCTTTAATGGGAAAAATGATCATATTCTACATATAGCTAGAGATCAACCCAAGCCATATTTTATGTTACAGCATCTGTACAGAAAGTAATGGTTAAGAGGAAGAAAGGTTTGCCTTGTCTCTTTTTCCCTCTTGCACTGCTTCCCTACGTCCCAAGTGAAAACCAGAAAGATATGTGAGTGCATACCAGCTCAGAAATAGATTCCCATCCTCACTGTCCTGCACAATGTAACCAATCCTTTTCCACCACGCAAAATCCTTTTTACCATCAAGTCCGTGAGTTCATGCCCCGCTCAGTGGCAGACAGGGGCGGCAGGAGAGAAACCTAAAGGATAGAATTACTCCTTGAAATGTTTGGGATCTGTGGTTTTGCTACACAGTCTTAACCTTCCATCCCATGCCATGTAGGCAATGTGCTGTACATGGGCAGCTGCTCCGACAATGAGGACTGTCATTCTGAACTCACTGGTGTGGAACCATGTCCGATCTACGGTGCACGTAGTCGAAGCTGGTTTTTAAGGTTTTCTGGAAATGAGTTTGCTGCTCACAATCCATTTCTTTATGCTTTTCCCATTGGCTGCAGCTGACAGCTGATTGGCACAAAGGAAGAAGGTGTTGACTTAGAGTTGGAGGAGGGGGGGGGGGGGTCTAGTTTAGATTAGCCCTTGGAGACTCATTGACTTTTCTTGCACAAATAAAAGTGAAAACCTAAAAACCATATACCTTGTCCCAGGCGACCTCCAGACAGAGCTTCCTTGGCTGTGCCGAAGCCCAGCTCTCGACACACGACGGTGGCAGACAGCAGGTTCCAGTTGTCATCACATATGGTGCCCCACTCTCCGTTTTTCAACACCTCCACCCGGCCCTCGCCTACGATGGCCCCACCACGAAGGCGAACCAACGGTTGCTGAGGAGGGAAAAAAAAAAAACGGAGACATTGTAAAAAGACGTCCCTGTAAAATGTTCAAATTCCAAAACCACATATTTAGGTTATTCCGGTCTTTTCAGAAATAACAGACTCAGCTCAAAGTTTGGAACGTGAACTTTTCCTTCTCTGTGATGAGAAAGCGGAGGCAGAGGACTGGGCGGCTTCATGTTTATAGAAGATGTATTTAATCCAGTTCTCCCATTAACTGTTTAGACAAACTACAGGGTGAGCTAAACACATTAATAGCACAGTTTAATCTGATTTACTACTATTTGTATTGACAAAGTAAAGCCAAGCCGCCTTAATGTGTGGTCTCTGTAAAACATCCTTTCTCCGGTTATATACAGTACATCCTCCACACAGTGCACTGACATCTTCAAGCATTCAACATCCAGAAATGTGACACATCATCCTATAAAACAAAGTATTCATTCACAAGTATTTCAGATGTTGATATCAGAAGGTTTCCATGTGTAGTCTGTTTGCAGTCCATTAGTATCGACCAATCATGTTTGAGCTTTGGTTGAATGCAGGTAAACAGCCTCTTTTCTTGACTATTGTAATGTGCTATATTGCTGCCAATGCTGGCTTCCTGTTACAGACTCCTGTTTAGGATTGAGTTAAAAAAATATTGACCATTTATGGACCCAAATTAAGTCAATGAGTAGCTGAGTCAATACACAGTAGGCCTCCCAGGTCATCAGAACGAGATCTTCTGGTTGGGTGGTAATCTAAGTTCAAGACTGTTGGTGACCAAACCTTCCTCATGTCTATGCAGTTTATAAGCAACAAATTACAACAAATGGTATGCAAATAGTGGCAGCAGTATGTTTGACCAATGACTGTTGCTAGCAAATTTGTGCATCTCATGGAGTTCATGAACAGTTTTGCATTTGTTTTGATTGGTTAACGATGCCAAAATGAAAAAAAGGAAAATTATCTAATGTTGCAAATCAAAGTCTGGGGTTATAAATCTCTGTGTATTTTTTTCTAAATCCAATAATGATGTCTACAATTTTCAAGTTTCCTTGCCCTGATTTAGTCCAAGAATTTCTCCTGTTTTGCACTTAGATTCTTTCTTTGTTACTGTAAAGTGCTTTGTAATCCTGGTACTTCACATGTTTACATATAATCAACAAATGAAACAACATAATGGAAAGATCAACAGATATTGACAATAATGCTCAGGTGCCACTCTATTGTGAACAGATGTGAAGAAACAAGATTCAGCAAGGTAAATGTAACCTAACAACTGAGGGAAAATAACATACCAATGGGATTTGAAGGGTACATTGTATTTAATGTGCATCATTGAGTCAAATCAAAGCCTTAAATGTAGCTTCACACCAGTTATCAGGTATCAGACGGGAGAAGTCAGCTTCCCTCTTTTCCAAAGGTAAACATCTGCTTTTAGGATCGCATCGCTTTGAGTCAGACTTGCCGAGTGTTTTGGAAGATTTTGGGATGTGATGTTAGGCACGCCACTCCCAGCCCGGCACTCAGCTGTGGAACGTGACAGAGAGCAGGCGCGCTGGAAGCTCACATCAGAATGTGGATGGAGTCATGCAGACAGAAAATCAGCCTTGTGCTGTAAATCTCAGTAGCTTTGCCTGATTTGAATTTGGTTGTAGACTGAGTGAGCTGAGTGAACGAAAAGCTTTTTTTAATCTGCCGTGGGTGTGAGTCAGAAAAACTGGGAAGGTTAAAGGTCAGGATATGGAAGAAAACAGCACTCCTGGAGCCAGTGCTGTGCCAAGAGACTCACTAAAGGTCAGAGCAAAGAAAAAGTTTCTGTATGGCAAAAACTGTTTTGGTCATGTCTCTTTGTGCCTAGCACAGTCATAAATGTAATTAAGTTGCATTACATCCACATTCCAATTCTGAACGAGCCACTCCAAAATCATGGCCATTTACATGCTGCTACAACGGCCTCCCATCTTCTACTTTCAGGCTTTCAACCAGATGTTAGGCCCTGGCTGCAGGGACTGGCTCCCATTCAGCCAAACCAGCATTAGTGAGGTGGGACATTGCAGGGTGTTTCCCAACTGATTTTGCATGAGGGCACTGTCATGTTAAAGCAGGCTCTTGTCTAAGGTGCTTTTGTTCCCTTATCTTGTGTCAAAGTGAACCGTGACAAACATCCACAGACCAAACAGTTTCTTGATGCACACCTGGTGAACAGCTGCACAAGAAAATTAAATCATGTGGAAAAAAAGGTTGAAACACAGAAACACTGCTGTGTCCCTAATAAACTCAAACCCTTTCAACATCTCCAGACTAAATAAGTAAACTAGTCTGAATTTCTTAGTGAATATAACACAAATGTTTCAAGCCATTAAATGTGTAAAAACTGCTATAATGAAGCAGTTTTATTGAGTTTCATGCTCAAGGACAATAAAAGAACGTTCGCTGACATTGGCGTTGTTTTCTGGACATCCCTGTTTTTCCTTTCTCCGTCCCAAGAATTTTACTACATCGTGTCATCTTTGAAACCCTGAGATGATCGTAATTCACTTTGACGAGAACCGTCCAACGCAGCTACAGCTGCAGCTCACAGTGACATCAAGTACCGAGCGTCAGCGCTGGATCGGACCGAAATATTTAAGGTCCCTCCCTCGGGGACTCGAGCCAGTGAACTGAACTGAACCGGTGGAGCTATGTCCTGTATCAGCTTTGTTTACCACTTCAGTTCACTGACACCATCCACAGACATCACATACTTTATAGGCAGCTGACAAAAGACAGAACCAACATTTCATATCTGTTGTCTCTAAAATGAGCGTATTGAAAGTTCAAACAGAATTTGTGTCAGTTCTTTGTCTAAAGAACTTGCCTCATGTCGGAAGGCCTTCCTGAATCCTGTCATGGCTGTGGGGGCAAAGGCTCTGCCGGGCACGCAGCTCACCACCACAGGCAGTCCCCCAGCACACGTCCCATTGGACTTGAGCGCTGTGGCCTGGCCCAGTTTACAGCTGGACAAATGGGCCTCGTTGCCGGTGCAGTTGACAGAGTAGTCCCAGTATGTGGGCTTTCTCCTGCGAGCAAACATCCTGGACAGATGGAGAAGAAGGAAAGGAGGTTAATAAAGCCATTGAGAGGATGAGATGTTGTTTGTTTTCAACTAGGTGACTCATCAGACAAGTAGGCGGCTTTTTTTTTTTCTCAGAATGAAACTCGATATTACCATTGGACTCTAACACAAACAGCTACGAGTTAAACCTGGACTAATGGAACGATGGGTCAAACAATGTGTCCTGTGTGACATGTCGCTAGAACTGTTCTACAGAGCCTTTAAGCATCATTGTTTTGGTTTTACGACCTGCTTTGTTAATGGTGAACTCAGGCTAATTCACCATATCCTCTTTTCTGGAGCAGCTGTTTTGGCAAAAAAGAAAAGCTATAATGAACAAACTCTAACAAATAAACTTGTGAAAACAGTCGAGCATTTAGTTGCTAAAGAGCCAGGTGTTTCCCTCAGGAGTTGTTGGAGACCAAGACAGAGCAAAAAAAGAGAATAACTGTCGGACTTTGTGTCAGCAGGCAACTGCGACATTAGCATAACAACTCATAATTCCATATGTAAATTATGCATGTGATGTTTAGCTTGAAGTGGAGTTGGCGACCAAGTGGCAAAAAACAAAAACATTTACCACAAACAAACAATTGGCCATTTCAGACAAGTGTCCTAAAATCTGTGAGAAAATAGGAGTTCATTCACTTGCTCAAGGACACTTCAACAAGGAACTGAACCTGCAGCCTCAAGAAGGACATGAAACACCATTCGACCACCTTCTCATTAATACATTCATCAAGATTTGAGGTGGAATTATTAGACTAATCAGAATGCTTCATCTTGACACCATGAAACCAGACAAGGGCACTGACATTAGCATACTGTGTAATTAATACTGAGAGTGAAAGGTGAGCCAACAGCTGGAGAGTTCACCGTCGTCCATGTGAACTTGAACAAACTGGGGTTAATCACACTCCTTCAGGCCTGCTGGGCTGCTAATCTCCTCCTCTCCATTTATTACCGAGCCCATATTAATGGGTTTAACGAGCCTCATTTGCATAACGGCACGTCCTCTCCTTGTGTCTGGTGTCTGAGGTGTCTCTGAAAAAAAAACGCTTTAAAAACAGGGACAGGCAGCATTTGTTTTTCATCTGGGAGCTGGCGAGTGGGAAGCTGCAGACTGGAAGCTGGCCAGAGCTAATGTTCTCAGCTGCAGCCACAGACGACTGGCTCTGCTATCTCCTTAAAGGCAATCTGAACACAGCCGGGATGCATATCAGCGCTGTTCGAGTGGCTGTGATAGTTGACTTCTCACCAAGCTCAACCAAGCTTAAAATACAGTTACACGCTTTTACACAAGTTTTTCAGTGTTTTTAATAAACCTGAACGTCACTCTACACAACTAACTGTAAATGAATGATGAGAACCAATGTTGGTCTGTAAATAAAGGGGATCAGCTATATAAACAAGTTATATAATGTCGTCTGGCTCTCGAGGAGCTTTGTCAGATCTTAGAAAATGACTCGAGTGACATCACTCAAGTCAGCCTGGCTCGGCTGCAGACACTGCAAATTCATAACAGACAGTCTCGGCTGCAAACTCAGAACATGGATTTTGAAAGACAGGATTATTTGCCAGGCAGCGAGGGTTTGACAAAAAACTTCATCGAGTTGCATATGGGAAGTGTAGCACTCAAACCATACTACTGACAAGTGGAGAGGCGTCTACCTCTTCAGTAGTAGTTGAGTAAAGCAAGGGATTACAGTTTGAAACTCAGTTCAGTTGAATGAATATTTTTCCAGTCATGCTCCATTATGTCTCATTTGCTGCTTACTAAGAGGCAGGATATCAATTCTGTGTCAGTCCATGTCATGTGAGCATGGAACAAAGGTTGGATGTGTTGGGAAGCAGCTGGCCTTCATCTAAACAGGAGGAAAATATCTTCGAGTAATACAAAAGTCGTCTTCTTTCATGCTCTGTGGTATCTTTCATGTTGTTTGACCTGGTGAGTGTAAATGTAGGAATCACCTGGTGTTCTCATGGATTCACTGTGAGGAATGCTACACGCGGTCACAGGGTGATAAACTAGCTGTTGATGGTCAAGAAATCACTCCACAATGGAGTTTGGCTGCTTTTGAAACCACAATGTCTCGTTGTCTGTTTTGATGTGTGTCGAACACAGAAGGGTAAAATTAAATGAAAAGTAATGTCACGAGTAATGTAACATATTCCTCCTGTTGTTGAGTAGTGAGTAAAGCCATTCAGTATAATATATTATTATTATACCATATATTAATATTAATATTATTAGTAGTAGTAGTATATTACTACTATTATAATTATATGTAGTTGAGTGTAGTATATATAACTTTACATTACTATATCATTATATTATACATGTACATGTATGTCATACAATGTATATGCTATATTATATTATACTACTACTATATGCTATATTGTATTATTTTATATTGTATTATTATTATAGTACTGTAGTACCATATTACTAGATTATATTTATCATAATGCACTATAGTATTAGCATTACCACTGCTGCTATTGTACCTTGTACACACTCAGGTATACACATTCAAACTTCTGTTATCTCTACTGCCTAATTTATTGTGTCTATTCTTAGATTTTTTATTTTTCCTACTTTATATTCTACTTTATATTTTGTATTCTAAACAGTGCAATATAGGAGAAACAATGGAGATGTCAATTTCCCGGAGGGAACCTCCCAAAGGGATTAATAAAGTACTCTGTCTGTTTGTCTGTCTGTCTGTCTGTCATTGAGTTACTTTTTCTCAATGATAAATAAGTTTTGAATAATTGATTAGATTTTAAATTAACAAACTTTGACAGTTCCTCCACATATTAGTGTCAGTGTCAATGATACAGACTGGTGAGTGGATTCCAACACTATTTATATGATTATATAACCATTAATATTGACATCACATTACTATGATAATCATCACTATTGTTACCATCAGTTTTACTGTCTGAACATGTCATATATTTTCTGAGTTAAAACACTGAATACTGAAAATGTTTTTGAAAACTCAACACACATTACAGAGAACTACATCCATCCATACTTAAAGTCATTTTAGTTTAAATCCATCATCCTCAAAGTGACTCTGGACGAAGCTAAATTAGAAGCTACACATAATCATCACGACAGAAACAAACCCAGGATTATGAAAGTGCGGCACTTCTTGGCTCTGTGTCATCGGCGTTTCAGACGACAGCCTGTATAAACGCTGCACGTTTCATGGGGCTGAAGCGGGAGTGGGCTGACACGTAGATGGAAAGTTAAGGAGCCGTCGTGCCCTGCTGTGGTTACCTAAAGCAGAGGAAACTTCCAGCCCAGACACACACAGTAAATTCAAGGCTAAGTTGGGTGCTGGAAGTTTTATGGCGATTAACCTGTGGCTGCTTGGCTGTAAGCTTCCTCATGTAAGCAAGATGAGATCCCTCAGCCGTCGCTAAAACATTACAGCAGCTCTGTGGAATGCACCCATGTTGGATGTACAGGAGTCAGCTTGGGTTTCGAGGTATAAGAGCCTGTGATGTGGAACATGTGATCCACACAACGGAAGCTGTATGATTTTTGGTTAGTCGGATGTGATTTAACCCTTTAACACCAACTCCCATTAAGGTAATAATACAAGATTAAAATGATTAAAACACATATTAAATGATTTATTCACTGGCTTAATATTACTGGCAGTCCATGTTAGTTCTAGTGCTGATGGCAGAACAGAGGCTAAAACACAGTAAATAATATAATTTAGGTCATGGCCCTGATGAGCTGACTAAGTTGTTTTATGTATGAGTGTCTTGGGGTTTGGGGTTGGAAAAATAACCCACACACATAGTTAAATCATTTCCTCTGTGGAAGCTGACATCATGTATCAGGTGAAAAAAACCCTGTGTCCTGTACTGGGATGTAGTTTTAGAAATGTTTTGTTTTTAATTGATTCTCTGTTATTGTGGTATTATTGATACAGACCAAGGAAGGTCCCACTTTGTGCTACCTGCCCGGCACGAAACAGTAGACAGATAAAGCCAGGAGCTGGTGAACACAGTGGAGCATTCAGCAGCTGAAGGAACAAAACAGAGCTAAAAGGAGATTGAACTTCTAATTTATCAGATGTACAGGAAGTAGACTGTGTTTCAAGATTGTGTACCAAAGAAAAGGAGAACAGATCAGAGTTGACCATCTGCCAGCTCCCCAGAGGCAAACCCCACTCTCAGCAATCAGTTGTTGGGCCAAAACATCTTACAACACCACGAGTTTCATGAGTAAGTGTCCACTTTTGAATCCAACCCTAAATCTCCCTCTGCCCTCTGAGTTCCCCAGGACCACACACACAGTTGTGGAACACTCACTTGTAGACTCTGGCATTGTACTTCCTCTCCCCCGGGAAGCCAAACATGCCACAGATGACTCTGCTGTTGAGCTGGGTCCACTCTGCGTTACAGATCTGCTTCCATTTACCGCCATCCTTGACCTCCACGTAGCCCTCTGTCACCGGGATCCGCTTCCGATAGGACGACAGGATGGCTCGTATGCGCGCGTCCTCCACTTGAATATCAAGACTCTGTGGACACAAGTTGAGAAATGTACGTCAAGAAACTTGCCTTAATGAGAGAAGTACAAATATAACACCCATTTTTTTTACTGACAAATTATGCCTGTTTATGTTACCGACATGTAATTTCTCACTGTAACTATGTGCATGTGTTTATGTGTAATTTATTCCGAACATAAATTGACATAACGTCTTGGTCCAATTCTGCCCTTGACAAACTGTGCATTCTTTTGAGAACTATATTAGTTTTGCACAGGAGCCATAAAGAGTCTTGTGTTTTCATTTTCTGGCTAGACAGTCCTCTGCAATCTGATGTGATGTAAACAGAATTTCCTGTAGAACAGAACATACAATCAAATACCCTCACCCCCCTCCAGACTGCGACCGCAGCCGCTCAGCTCTGCTTGTAAACCCTCTCCAGGTTGCTCAAACAAACATTTTTACAGTGAGTCACCTTGTTAATGCCAAACACCACGAGCGGCTGCCGTCAAACTGTTTCTGGCTTTAAAAGCTAAAAGGTATCAAAGAATTTCCATGGCAACACGTGCAACACGTTTTTTAATGTCAGCAAAGGGAAATGCAGAAACACAGCATTGTGAGTGCACGTGCAGCAGGAGGCAATTAAGCAACTGCCATTTTTTTCCAGGCGTGTCACGTCTACATCATCATCGACCGCAGGTTGGAGCAGTACAAGCCTCGGACTGTCCCATACTACTTATGTCGAGTTCACACGACTGAATTGTAGCCCTGATTTTCCACTTGTCAACAGCTTTGGGAAATTGCTGACCAAAGCTCCCAGATCAGAGGCAAATCAAGTCACAGTGCCACGAGCAGTGATCACTATCTGTGAACTGCTCGCCATCTCTAACAGACATCCATTATGGCCCAAAAAAATCCACACTATAATTTCCCATGTCACTTCTCATGTTGTCACCAAATGTAGTTTGGAGACCAGATAGACTCGTCTGGAATTCTTCTCGTAATGTGTGACCCCCCGTCGCTGATCAGTTGTGTTGTGTAAGAAAAACCACAACGACTTCAAGATTCCAAGAGAGCAAGTCGTGCAGTGTGAACAGGACAACGATATGACGACTTCGAAAGCCATGCAGTGTGACCGAGGCACTAGACAGAACACCAGAAGTTGTTTCGTGTTTTCGTCCAATACAATGTTACTTTGATTAACCCTGATGCTCAATTATCCCTTTGATGTACGATAATGATTAGAAAAATTCAAGAATCAGCTGCGTGTAATTTAGCATTTCAGTTAAAAATGGTTGTGGGTTCAAGTGAATTACAAACATGCCCTTAAATGTTAGCATGCCTCGTCTCACCCAGCAACTGGTTTGACTGTTGACGAGTCGACTTTCACAAAACTGTAAAGTATAGAAATGGTAGTATCAGTCTCCTAGAGAGACAAAGATGAAACTAGAAAAGCACTCGGGGAGCGCAGACCTCCGCTAAGCAGCACAGTTCCCCGAGCTTATTGTGACTTACACCCCAAAATAGTAGTCCTACCTTTGATTTATCTATTTCAATGGATTCCTGGACCATAAAAACATGCCCTTTGCAATTGGAATCACATCAATATTATTTTCAGTTTAATAGTTATACCTGAAAATCCACATTTCCGTAATGGCGGTTTTCCGGATCACCTCCAAAATTTAATCATTTGTTCCTTGTCCCAGAAAGGACATTTCCTGAAAATGTCATCAAAATCTGTTCATAACTTTCTGAGTTATGTTGCAAACAAACAAACAAACCAATGCAAAACCATAACCTCCTTGGCGGAGGTATTTAGTGCTTATGTTTTGATCAGGTATATTTAGGTAGGTACAGTTTTCCATCCTAGTTTGTAACTTAAACCAATCAAGTTCATCAACACAAGCGTAGGAGCGAGTCCTCGGAGTATCTGAGCAGAACTCCGTCCGTGGCCCACCAGGCAGAGCGAGGCTGTCAAAATCCAGCTCCGAGCCTTTCCTCTTGGACTTGCAGGGATTAAATAAACATTTTCCTCTCCCATAGACCAAACCCACATTCTTGTGCTACGTGACAGCGCGGGCTGAGGGGAGGGAGCTCAGTCTGGCTGGGGGTGAGTATGCTGCTTCGCTCACCAGATGGGCTGGTGCAGACTCCTCTCATATACGGCCAAAAAGAACCTAGACATCAAATAATGAGAAAGTAGGGTTTCCTAAATTGGTATTTGCCTCAGGGGAAGGGCAGATGCCACCAGAGTGAAAACTACAAATCATCAGTCTTCCTATCCTCTGCTATTTTCTCCCGCAGATAGCCACATTAATCATTCTGGTCAGAGGCAACAGGGTCTGGACTGCAGAGGATATAACACTGGATAAAGGCTGAAATCATGGAATATGATAATGAGTGGAAATGTGGTGATGGTGACCTCGCCTGGATTTAGAGGATATACAGTACACGACTCGGTGGCTGACATGCAGTAAAACAAGTAAGAGACAAACATGGTGGAGTGGGTTAGCGAGGAAATCCAGACTGTTTAAACATCCAGCCAAACAGAACACTGAGGCGGTGACAAAGATTGCTACGGACGTGCTTCTGCTCAAACATCGAGACTAAATGTCTGATAATTACAGGAGCGAAATACTCTTCGCTCTCCCTCTGACAGACTGAGCACAAATCTTGGTGAGACAAACAACATCCACTCCAAACCTCTATCTGTGCATAGAACTTGTATAAGACTCTGAAAAACAGCTTTTCGAGATCCATTGGAGGTTCGCACCCCCGCCGCCCACACCCACCCAGCCATCCATCCAGCCACCCACCCGCCTCCTGTCTACAGTTCAGATGGTCCTCAGATGTCAGCTTGTGGACAAAAGCGGGTATTTGACTGCACAAAGGAAGAGATTTCTTCAACATGTGTGTCTTGTTTCGGCACACTCTGGGGACGGGGGCCTTTCCTGATTCTTGTGGCACAGATGGAAAAGTCATTAGTGGGACGAGTAGTACGGGAGAGGTGAGGGGGGGGCCTCAATGTGTTGCAACTCAGTCCTGACTCACAGAGGCTACTTTGAGGCTGCGTTACACATTTTGCTGTTTCAAAAGTTCCTTTACTGCTTCAAGCCTTGATTCCTCCCTTTGGAGTACCCCTCCTCTGTGGTCACGTAATAGCTCTCACTAAACCAAACCGAGCTTCCATATGGAGGAAGAAGCCACAGGTACAAGCTGCAGACCTTTCTTTCCTGAAACACTGCAGTTGTCATGTAACATTACATTACAAATGGAAAGGAAACAGCGCTTCTGTAGGAATGAACTGAGAATCTAAAGTTGTCAGCTACTGTTTCTAGCCAGTTAGTAACAGCTAGTAGCAATTCTTAGACCTGAGGGATATGGCAAGGTTGAGTGATGATTCTCTGTTTGTCTCTATAAGCAACACGAAATCATTCCAACCATTGCTAAAAATCTATGAATAAAAGTATAATTAATGCAGCTTTAGTGTCCAAGTAGAAGGCCAAACACTGTGAGAGACGACTCTTTGTGGTTTACCACTACAAGCAACATTCACATTAAACTTGGTTATTGTATCTGTTGATAATAAAAACAAAGATTATCGCAGCTTTAAAGAAGAGAATGACATACTCTTTCTCTGTGAATACTGAACAATTAAAGTTACTTAGTGACAAGTGACTACTTAGTGAAACCATGAGTTGTGCACCTGTTGCAGCTATCACGCAAGTATCAATTATGTTTTTATTGTTTTTAATTCCATGGGTGAGCAATAGGTGGCGTAATAGTGCAGGAAGGCATACAGGTGAGCTCACCAGGACAGGTGACCAGGGAACACGACGAGCACATAGTTTTTGACCATGCAGGTGATTGTGTGCAGTATTTCCTTACAGACTGATTCACTGGCGTCTCCAAACTGCAAGCTGCTCTTTGAGCCATTTATTGGAACCAAATAAGAATATATGCATTATATAGTTTACTGAGGTCACACATAAATGAGTCTCAACACCCAGACCTTCTCTGGCCAAAGCACACTGCCATGACTTATGGCCGTAACAGACACTTCCTGAAGTGATTTAACGCCGGCTTGTCGTAGGACCAAAGGACACGCAGTAAATATAAAGAAAACTACAGCTGTGGAACAAGCTATGAATCACTTCAAAGCAGGAGAGTTGCAACCGTTTCTTAACGCTGTTACACACTTGACTGAAGAGTAAAAACAAATTAATCAATCTCTCAATGTTAAATTGAGAAAAACATACATGACAGTCATTCTCTTATTCTCTCCCTGCACACATACGTTCTCATGACAACCCTCTAGATCAAGTTTTTAATAAAGCAGATCAACAATATTAGTTAATATAGCCTTCAGGTTTTGGAGAAAAGCTTGCACCATACACTCTATGAGAATTCCTTTTGAACTAACTAATCCTCAAGTAAGCAGGAAGTAGGTCCAACAGTCAGTGGACCGTCTGTCCCTGTGGAGCACAAGGGCAGAATGGAGGGCAGGTGGTTAAAGAGACCATCACTGAATGTATGCTATATGCTCTGTTAGGGACAAAGAAACCATATTACATAACTCCCTATATAGAAAGTTATTAGTGCTTAAACTCTCAAGACACGCTACCAGTGGAATAAGTGCAGCAGCCCCCTGTGGCCATAAGTCACAATTACAGGGCGACGGCTCATTGAATTTTCCTTCATTTCCCTACATTTTCTTCACTAACGAGCTTGAAACAATAAATATGACTCCTGCTGATATGTGGCATGGTTTTTTTCTTCTTTTTTCTACTTTTCTTATGAAACCACTGAATGTTTGTCTGTGATATGCCAAAATATGTGTAACAGTAGCATAAGGTCATAAAGTCAGTAAAGTCAGTTTGTAATGCCTGTTCCAAAACAATATCTATCACCAGCTTGTTAACATTAGCCAATGTAACGTAACGCCAAGTTATTGGAGCAACATATTGGATATTGTGTATATTGTGTATTGGATTGAGGATGTGTGTTTTTTTTTGCTCTCCTTTTCACTTGTAAGTCGGAGCACTTCACTGTAAGAGACGAGGGACAATGTCCACATTCAGCTTCAGCAGGCTGAATTAGCGAAAATCAAGTGGACATGTTCCCACTTGATTTGGCAGTCTTTATAGTACAAGCTGAAGCAAGAAAGTATCTGTTTTTCACTTTGTCAATAATCATATTGCCCTAAATGTTCTGTCAACAGTAACAGTTTAGTTGAATCTTCAACTGAGTCTAGTCTTTATAACCACTATTTATGCTTCCTCTCAGTTGGAATAATGACACGTTCATATCAAGAACCTGTTTGTTTTACACCTAAAAAGAAGCCTTTTCCCATTCCTCTCATACTGTTTGTCTAAGTGTTCGTCAACTGCCTGCAAACGTTACACAACCCCGACATTATATATTATAGTTTTTAGTTACACTGCTGCACAGTCCACAGTGGAGCAAAGACTACATTTGCCACAGAAGTGAAGTGCAAGAAGCTGAGGAACATATGTTTCCAATAGAGGTCTTCAGTAACTCTCTGTCTTTGCCAGCAGAAATCACCTCATATCCACAGCGAAAATACCAAGAAACTGGGTTCAGATGCAGAGCGGTGTTCGGTTGCAAGCGTCTTTCTGAGCGGAGCCTGCAGTCGTGTACAGGTATTTCTGCTGTCAACAAGCCCCTATGTGGACGTCAAGAAATGAAAACATGTGTAACGCTCTTCACGGAGAGCTGATTACTCCACCAGCTGTGGCACAAATTGAGGATCACGTGTTTACGGCGATGGAGTTTACACAACGCAGGGAATGCTGTGTGGCACTGTGCAGTCCCTCCTTCGAAGCCCATTAAAAAGGCTTTTGTTAACAAAATGAAAGCAGATGTTTCACAAAGTCGTGACAAACCTCGAATTTACAAAGACAATGATTTAATGGAAATGAGATGACAATAAAACATGTGGAAATTAAAGACACACTCGGGAGTGATTTCAGGGTGCGAGGAGGATCTGGCTGGTGGTGCTGGATTTCAAAGTCGTAGTTCATAGCATTATTGTCAGATGACAGCGAATGAAATCAGAACTATTAAGTTGTAGAGCTGACAAAGCTTACGGGACAACACCACTGCTACAGAGACAAGAGCTGCCAACATTCAGAAATGATTGTACAGCACCGGTTGTGTTTTTCTGTACGAAGAGGAATGGCAGGTTAGATAAGCCTTGTGTATGTGGAGGGTTTTCTGTTGGTGCACTGAGGCCTTAAAACCTGCATATACAAAGAGCAGTTGTTTGCAATGCATCACTATGGCTCTATTTGTGCTTTCAAATATAACTGACTTATTCACATATACGTCATATTATACAGGATATACAAAATATCCATTGGGCAAAAAAGCAGAAACACTTTTTTTAGACACATGTACAGTCCAAAACCTGATCTTTTTAACCCACGTTCGCTGGCAGTTTGAAATATTTTGAGAAAATACACAATGGTAACATAAGATAAATGCTAGCATCCGAAAGTCTGTGCATAATTTCATTGCAATCCATTCAATCTGCACCAAAGTGTTGGACTAACCAGCACTGCTATTATCAACATTACACTGGTGGTTACAAAAGTATCTAAACTCAGGATCCACTTAACTAGCCTTTTTCCAGATTTTACATATTCATCAGCAGTGGTGGCTGGCCTGGCCCTGTCAAGATCTCATCAATGTTCACACTCAGCTATTTGAAACTAACCTAATAAATAACCTAAACCTAACTAGAAACGCTTGATGCATACCTAAAGTATTGACACTAGTGTGAAGCTCCCAGCATGTTGCCCTCCTCTATCACTTAATGCAGCGGTTTTCAAAGTGTGAGGCGCGCCTCCCCTGGGGGGCGCCAGAGGGCTTCAGGGGAGGCACGGCGAGTGAAAAAATAAACCTGAAAAGAAAAAAAAAGTGTAAACATCTGACAAGAGACAAGATGGATCGATTTTTAATATCTCAAGTGAAAGTGAGAGAGGGCAGTCTGGGGCGAGCAGAAAACGGAGGAAGTATGAGCCTGATTATTTAAAGTTTGGCTTTTCATGTATTGGTCCTGATGATGCTCCGCTGCCACAGAGTGTTATCTGCAAAGAGGTGCTAGCTAACGACAGTATGCAACCATGTAAACTCCGGCGTCATATTGAAACCAAGCACCAAAGTTTAACGACCGTTAACGATGATAAAAAAAAATATCTGACTGACGTTGATCTGTTTATTATCTGATTTGAGGAATTGCACAAAGAGGCCTTAAATTGAATGTATTCAAAAAGATATTAAATAACTCTAAAATATGTTAAAAACAGATGCTAAAATGTGTTTTAAAAAAGATGTTAAAACATAAAGATGTTAAAATGTGTTTTAAAAATATTAAAAACATACAGATGTTAAAATGTGTTTTAAAAAGGTGCTGAAAACATACAGATGTTAAAATGTGTTAAAAAAAGATTTATCCACACACACACAGAGATAAAGATGATTAAAATGTTTTAAAAATATGTTTAAGAACATACAAACATGTTTAAGATGTTTACAAAAATAAAGATGTGTATAGCATTTATTGTTTAAAACCTTTTTTAAGCCTGTGTGGAACATACAAAGTGACAACAATAACAGTAATAGTAATAATAATTAGGAGGGGTAAAGGGGGGGCGGCATGCTTTTGAGTTCTCTTTAGGGAGGCTCGCTATCCCACACTTTGAAAACCCCTGACTTAATGTATATTCATTATCAGGTGATTGGTCCAGTTTGTCCAGTCTTCATGTGTGTGATGTGTTTGAAAGCTCAGTAAAAAGCTTGTAAGAGCACCTTGAGTTGAGATTGTTTTCTCAAACGACTCATCCCAAGGCCAAGAATGAACTTCGATGCTGAGTTTTAAACATGATTTAACTGTAATCAACGGTTGGATAACAAGTGTATTTTTCCTCTCGGTACATATGTGACACATGTTACACATTGTGACAGAGAAACGAACAGAAAAACAGCTGCGGAGACGAACGAAGAAATAGCAGACAAATGACAAAATTGCATTCCTCTAGAACAACACAGCCAATTAGATCTGTTCTGCACATGACTAGAAAAACCCAACAACAGTCGCAGTGATCAAAGGCATGACTTCCTTTGACACTGATGCATGTTTGGCGGCCTTAAAGAACAGATTGGATTTCTGCTGCCTGACCCAGTAAAAAGACCTAGAAATCTAAGTTTCTCACTTGAGCATTAAAAAAAAATCCCATTGCCCGTGAAAGCAAGCTCTGCCCCGAGTGTGATCCTCCATTGACTCTGATGTTAGATGAAGCGCTTAATTTTAGAATCTCCAGAGGCTAAACATCCGCCTGCATTGCACTGTGGGAATGTGATGCCTCGGGCCGAAAACTTTCTACGTAGCTGCAGAAACATCTACCAGCTATTTGAGAAATAATTAAATAGCTAAAACCATTTTAAGCTTGTGACACAAAGGGCAGCCGCGTATTAATCCAAGTTCACGGTGCAAACACGCCGAAGGGCTGACAAGACAATTTATGGCACCCTACCACGACATGGTTGGAGGTTTACACGGAGGAAAGTGGAAGATTTGACCTTAAGGCCTCCGAGGGAAAAAATGACTAAAGAGAGGAAAATGGGAGTTGTGAGCTCCGCTTGGGGTGACTTCATGGCTGCTTGTAATCTACTTACGAGAGAGAGAGAGAGAGAGAAAGAGAGAGAGAGAGAGAGAGAGAGAGAGGGAGAGAGAGAGAGGAAGGAGGGGAAAGCTGCTGGAACAGAAGAAAAAAAAAATGGAGAAGAAAATGCAAATAGAGAGGAAAGCTTTGATTCCACTACCTCACAGCCAGATTTCATCGCTACCTGTTCCAGCATGATGACCACGAAGGATTTGTCAGAACAAGAGAGCAAACCAATCAGGTAAACAGAGCAGGGCGGCTTGGGATGTGGCCTATAGGCATCTGTTTTCACCACCATCTTCTTCCACTATTCAGAAGCTTTCATGATGCATGTTGTGCTGGCTTTAGTTGTTTAAGATGAAAGAGGGACAATAAACAGTAAAATTTCAGAGAATAATTTCTGGGGGGGGGGGCATGGAAAAAAATTGTCCTCTCTGTCACTGCCACTATTCTACATACTCGTTTGAGCCATAGACTGAGCCTGTTAGCGATCATAAGCTAGGCTAATTGCTAACCGACATGCTAAAGAGAGAGAGAGAGAGAGAGAGAAAGAGAGAGAGAGAAGCTGATTTCGGGCAAAACAGGAGAAATGTCACTTTCATATTACAACCTTGAGCTTGTTGAACAATTCTCTCAACAATTAAAAAAAAAGTTTTACGTTTATAATTTGCAGCGCTTGTTTTTGTGCTTTTATTAAACATTATTATTCTTACAAAGATTTTTGAGGGGGACAACTTTATGGAAGAGGGGGGACACATCCCCTGTTTCCCTCTTGGATTTCTGCCTATGTCCACAGGCCTTACGAAAGAATTAGGAATGTAGCAATAAAACACTGACTCTGTAAATTATAGAAATAAATCCTGAAAAACGAGGACAAAAGAACATGCAGACATTGTGGAACGCGCTGTCATCTGGAGTCGTGTTTTTGGCCACCTGATGAACTTATGTTTCAACATTCTAGAGGTCAACAGATTAAGCCACTTGTCTGCTTCATCAAACGAATCATTTAGTTCCACGTTCAGTTCCACATTTATTTATTTATTCATTGCTTTGAGTTTGATGTTCAGTGATGTCATCAAATATCTTTTGTCCGATCAAAACTTCAGAACCTAAAGCTCCATCCCTGCGTATAAGAAGCTGCAACGAGATCGTGTTTTGATTTTTGTTTTTTGCTTAGAAAATTACTTGAAGATAATTTGAGTTTTATTCCACTGATGAAAGGATTCATCAACACATCTGGAGTGTGGCAGCCAAACAATTAGAGAACAATGTTCAGAGGAAAAAAACAATTCTGAAAAGTGGCTGGAACACATTCCCCAGTGGAAACTGAGCTTGATATTGATTGATATTTTTCACTATGCAGATGTCTTTATTATGCAGACCAGGCCGGTTTGTGAGAACGGATTGTCCGCCATTATGGAGTCCAACATTACAGCCCATTTTCTCTTCCTCTTCAAAAGCTTTTGACGACTGATAATTGTGGACATTTACACTAAAAATGGCTACGATTGCAACACTCAGCCTTAATTACATCTCTTCGTTTTTCCTTCGCCGCTGACAGACGTTTTTATAATGCTCTATTGTGCAGCAGTCTCCACATCAGTTGACATTTTCCCATAGTCAAATTGCTAAGAATATTGCTCTCTCACAGGCTCCTCGGATGTTTCTAACGGCTGTTTTGTCCCTTTTGCGAGTGTTGACTTGAATAAATCGGGTTGAGAAATCTGACTGCATCACTATTCATAGAACTGGGATAAATGGGGCAGTCTGTTGGACCACTCTGGAAATGGACACTGCCAAACATCACATTTCATAAACCCTGGAATTTCTTCATGTTGAAATTGGTTTGAAATGGAATGTAATGCATGCGCATGATCACGGGTCAGACCTCAGTTTTTTTCCCTCCAGCCACTCCTGCATAAACTGAAATGTTGAGGCAAAGGCAGCACATTTCCTCAAAGTACATCAGGAATATTATACAAATAAACACTGGAGAGATGCCAGGGTAAATGTTCCTGAGAGGCAGGACTGAACACTGGGTGTCAGCCTGCGTTGTTTACCGAGACGCAACGCTAAATACAGTGAACGCTAACACTAGAGTCCGTGCAAACCCGACCACAAAAGAACAAATTCATGGAACGACTTGTTTATTTTCTGCAAGTTTACAAGTGGGTAAAAAAAACGGCAATGCTCAAAATGCTTCAACAATGTGCGACAACAAAGCAGTCACAGAGGAATCTGAGCCCAGAGGTCAAAGGTCAGGAACATGTGCATGCAAGGCTTCACATTTCACCTCCCTCTTACCTCACTCTCTGGGTATTTCCTCTGCGGTGGAGCGGCCATTGTACTGAGGTTACCATCACCTGAGAAGGCAGCTGTGCCTCTATATGTCGGCTCCTAACCCAGCCTACTAATCATCCCGTACCACAAAACCCCCGGCGACATGTCGTCATCGCTGCCATAACAGTACACACCAGAGAGGGCTTAGGTGAGTCATCAGATTACCACTTCCAGATGATAAGACCCGGCTGTGTGGCAGCGGGGCCCGGCTGGCTCTGCTTTACATACTCTGAGCTCACGTGACTTATTTCAGTGAACGGAAAAGCTGAGTCTGATTTTTTTTTTTTTTTCTTCGGTTACTATCCCAGCTTGACTCCAGACGTCTAGACTTCTCCAGCCGTGCTCCCTGGAGAATCACAATCTTTGTCTCTGTAAACCTCTGCGCAGGAAGGCAGCTAGATGTATCCATTTTACACATCAAAGTCTGTTTACAAGTCTCGGGACTGCACTAGAAAGGTTGTGCATAAAGCGTGTGAAGTCTGATAAATTTCCTCAACTGATGTCACCTGAGTCAGCATCGGCTGGCGCCAAAGACTAGAAGTCTTCTACAGGCTGCTTGAGGCCAGTGGCTCCAGCCTGGCTCAGCCACTGAAAGCACACCACAACTGAATCTCTTGACCAAACTGCTGCAGATTGAGTTGCATTTTGGGTAATGTAGGCTCCAAACTTTGTGGAATGAAAAATATGAAATCCCTGATTCTGGTGCATCGAGTGTCACCTTTTAAGTTGATACGGTGAATTTTTTTTTCAAACACTTACCTATTGACACATCTAGTAGTTATGGAGAAACATTATAATCCATTTGGAGTGTTCTGGCCATCTGATGAATAGTCCAAAATTACGCTTTCTTATAGCTCTGCTTTTGGTCTCTACATGCTCCATTATGTTCACCAGCTCGTCTCTAACAAGCGGCAACCTCCGCCTCTGAAAAATGAAGCCAATGCGGAAGTGCAAAAAAGCTGCAGTTCCTCGAATAACCGCTAGAGCAGGCCGCAGAAGGGAGTCAATTACATTTGAGCCCCATGTTAAAATGTCCGATTTTACGACAGAAAAAAAACATATTTACAGCCTGGTTCAAAACATGGCTCTAGTCTCATAAGCTGTTTTTCTACTCCATGACAACTCTGGGGGGGGCGAATTTTTTTATAAGGCGTTCGTTTAAAATATACAGCATACATCATTATGCACAATTCATAGCTGTCAATCTAAGTGGCGCCACTTTGATTGACAACTAGCCACTGATGGTCTAAAGGGCGTCACCCCGGCTAATTCTAGTCACTGAGTTTGGGAAAGAGATCGTCGTGGGGTTAGCCGGCTAGCAACGATATTTAGCATTTAACCTAGCTGGTTAGCCGTAGCTAGTTTGATTATTTCGAATAAAGCGGCTTTTTTCAGCCAATAGCGTTCATTCGACCCGCCTCAGCTCCGCCGTCGCTCCACCTCTTTGTCCATATTTGGAGTAACCGGAGGTAGGCTACCAAGATGGCTACGCACTACGATTTGCTTCATTTTTGCTCTTCAGAAACCTATGGGTGACGTCACGGACACTACGTCCATATTTTATACAGTCTATGTTCTCCTACAGTGTCTGTCTGCTGAGCAGGTCGTGTACAGTGGGTTTCTGGAGCTTTCTCACTGAAAACTGTTGCCTGTTGTGGCTGAAAATGAAGCTATGAGAGACAATCAAAATGGTAAAGTTGCAGCCAGACATGAACAATGAGCTGTAACCCACTGTAAAGCTTGGTGAAGCCGAGGGGAGCTGCAGACTCGAGTGACAATTCTCTGTAGGATCATCACTGAGAGCACATTGTCGTTTAACATATTTACTATAAAAATATATATTACTGCTGCTCAGACAGACTGTGCAGTCAGAGGGAGTGCATTGATAATGTCAGGGACTCGCTGAATAGTTTCTCCATTCAAGCCAACCACAACAAGCCTTAAATCCTGCCGGTTGCTTTTTGGAAAATGAAAAGAAAGGAAAGGCTCTGTGGAGCTGTTCACACATGTTTGGAGGGCATTATGAAAAAGCTGTATTGGTTTTAACAGTGTCCACAGAGGCAGAGGAGCGGGTCAGACAGAGAGACAGAGGCTGAGAGTCAGCTCTGCTCTGCAGCTTTGCTCATAACATCGGAATGTGGATTCATGAGGCCTGCACAGAGAGCTGAGAGATAACATTCTGCTTTTGGTGGCAATTAGCTGCGAGTCCATTGGCCGGCCCAGAAGAAGGATGCTCTGCAGAGCTCCTCAACGATCCGGCCAGACAGCTCTGACAGTTATGAGCTCAACACCTAACAATTACCAGTTTCACTTCACTCTCACTGACACACTTTCACTGCAGGCTATTTAGAAAGGACTGTCATTAAAACAAAGGGGGGGTTATTGACTCTAAGCGTGCGGAGTCGTTTCCAGCCAAAAACGAAGGAAAGATTTATTATCTGAAGGGGCATTAGGAGCCCTGCTAAGCCTGGGAAAACAATTCTGTGATGCTTTCTGTGATTCTAGAGGAGCTTTGCCAAGTCTGCAAGAAAAACTATACTTATGTAATCAAGGTTATCTGGAAAGCCTGAATTACAAACTGAGGGTGTAGAGTTTGAAATAAGCGGGCATTTATTGTTTTGGCCCTATACCAGGGATTTAAAGTCAGTGCTGTGCTGCTTTGTTGACTGTGCTAATTGCTAGTGAGATAAAAAAGAAGAATTCTCTAGTAAATTATGAAGTTGATGAGAAAATGTATCATGAGATTCAATACAAAAAAGGCTGTTAGTCCCTTGTCCTAACTTTGCTGACAGCTTACAGGTTCAAACTAAATTCTAAAATCCATCACTGACAACAACCTGTCAGAGAAAACTTTCCGAATGAACAGTGGTGATATTGCTGTTCTCCAGCTGTACCATTGCTTCCTTTTTCCTCAGCAGGTGCCAAATATTGCATGAGCACTGTGACTTCTTCGCTAATGGTCCTGTCATGTCTGAAGCCATAAGAATGACAGTGTGTGTGAGAACATATGTCTGAATGATAACCCCAGTATTTTAAGTGACTGAAAGAGCTCGCAAGATCCAAGTTTACCTCCACATGGTTGGGCAGCGTGTTGACAAATTTGAATCCCGGGATCCTCTTATCGCTGCACACCACTCCTACGTCTTCGCTGTGTTTGCAGTCCGAAACACCGATTCCATTGGAGGGACACAGCGCCAAGGTCTTCTCTTTGCCAGTGCAGTGGAGATTGTCAAACCAGATGGGTCCTGACCAGACAAAAGATAAATTCATCAGTGCTTCCAGGGGGAGGAATTTTCCCCTTCAGTCGTGGAAACAACAAAGGAAAAACTGATTTGTGAAGAAGGATATAAGCTGGTTTCTCCCAGAAATTGTGAAGCATTTACCAAGAACCCATTTCCAGAGAATAATAGTACAAATAAGGCATAATTGAAAAATAATGCATCGTGATTACTAGGGATGAAACGAGTATCCAGTACGGATATAGCATTTTTGACGAATACAAGTATGATATGAGTAAAACCTGTCAATATCTGTGCTCGTGCTGAAGGAAAATCCTCATTGTGTAACTGACTGTCTTCGCGCTCTGTGATTGGCCAGTCACACACAGCGCCCGCCCCTCCCTACACAGACACGTCTCTCGTAACGTACGCGCTCTACATGGTGCATTTGACAAGACAGAGCTGAGTGAAAACGGCTTGTGGCGCGTCGGTCACTGCTTGCAGTCCGGTCGGGTTTTTTTTTTTTTTTTCCTATCATCTGCTTGCTTTTAGTTTGGCTGGTGATATAAAGTCAGTTGGAAAATTTAGCTCGTACTGGACGCGGTACTTTTGAGAAGAACACAATGAACAAGGCTGACATATTATTTCCCTGTTTGCCATCACTGGATGTTTGCATGAATCACCAAGTTCACACAGATCATTGAAAAATAAACAGTCTTATAGACCATTTACATACATTCACACATATAGCTGAACAAACAAAGCAGCCTATATTAATATTGTTATTGTATGTGACTGCATGCAGTATATCTGACACTTTCTCACTACAGTTCATAAAAATAAATATAATATTATAAATATTACGAATTAAGCTTTATATACTGTATATATGTTTTGAATACAGTAGATTAGCAACTTCTGATCAATCCATATCAATTTCAGACTTAAAATAATGTACCGTTTTTAAGCCCCACCCATTCCCGCTTCCACTTCCTGTCCAGGCCCCGCCCACTCCGAGTACAGATACAGATAATATAGATGGTTGAACAGATACAGATACAGATAGTGGTGTACTCGCTCATCCCTAGTGATTACTACAGTATACTGCATGTTGAGCCAGTGTTGGACTTGTATTAAAAATGAGATGTTATCCATTTGCATTGTGTCGTACATATTGTGAGCACATCTTTATCATATTGAATGTGCTGCCACCCTGATAACACTGCTCTACAACCAACCTTCTCCTTTCCCATATTTCGAGGACGGTGACCACGAGATGGCCTCCAGGTAGCCCAGCTCCCTGCACACCACCTGAGCGGCGTGGATGTTGAAGTCGTCATCGCAGACGGTGCCCCATTCGCCGTTGTAGAAAACCTCCACGCGGCCCTCGTTGTGTTTCCTCTTGTCTCCCGCCAGGCGGAGCTGGATCCTGGGCGTGTCCGGCGTCAGCTGCGGGGCGGAGTACTGCTCCTGCTCCGGCTCCGGGTAGCCCAGCGGGTAGCCGAGGTGCTCGTACTGGGCGAGGGCCAGCTCCAACAGCACTGACAGGATGAGAGTGCAGCAGGGCAGACGCTGGGTGGACAGCATTTTGGAACTGATGAAGAGAAGAAAAGAGAGGAGCATTCATTAACATTTCTTGGCAACTGGCTCAGACGGTTCTTCACAATGGCACTTGTTGTTTATTAGATAGGAATCAGACTGAAGAGCAAGCATGGGAGGGAACACTTCACCGAGTTTACAGGCGCCTATGACTGCCCCATTGATGTCATCAGGGCCATCTCGATTTGGGCTCGGAGACGACAGATTACAGAAAGCCTGTGATTCAAACTGAAGTCGTGGAGCTCGAGAGCGGTCGGACAAAAATACACCATATCATTTACACTATGGGATGTGTAGGTTCCAGTGTTTGTGAAACTTGGCCCGTGCAACGGACTGGAAGTCTGGAGAGCTCTGCCTCCACCAGTTTGATTTTGACCATTCTATTTTCAGTCTGTCTCTTGTGAGTTGGAGACAGAATGTGCAGTTTGCCACCAATGATCCAAATCAATATTTAAAGGGGACAAACCTACAGAGACACATGAACTGACCCTGCAGTTCACCTCAGACTCGCTCTTTTAGAGGCCCCGAATGTACTGTTTTGGTTCCCTCTCTCTGCACAGAAACATCATTTCCAGCAGCAGGCAGATGTTTTAAATGAAAAGGTTATGATAAACCCACTGTTTGCTTCCTGCCCGGCAACAAACAGCCGACAAGGTTTGCAACTAGCTGAACACAGTCGGGCATTTAGAAGCCCAGAAGCCAGATATGGCTCTCGGGGGTCTACCACAATAAATGTAAAGAAATAGTGAATGCTGGCTCCAAATTCATGCAAATGTGTCTGCTGGCTGTGTAACAACTGTTTGTTAACATGTTCTCAAAACTTCATAAGATGATGATATGTTTACTGTTTCCAAGAAGTCAAAAAAAAATCAGTTAATGCAGCTTTAAAGTACAATTTGCCAAATCTTTCTTTTTTATTTTTTAAGACACAGTAATTAACTTAATTTGCAGTAAATTAAAGACACTGTCCAAACATGTATTTTTTCATGCCTTTTAAAAATACATTGTGCTTGTGTAAATGGTAAATTATTTCCTGTGCAGCAGAAGATTCATTCACAGGGTAAAGGAACGCCCTGCCAGGTCTTTAAAACCACCAATGGAAACATTTCCATAACTGACTTTGACTTGACTCATGATTGTGATATATGAATAGATTATATAAGGTAGCTAAATGTTAATATATGTGGAAGAGATGCGCAGTTATTCAAATTACTTTATGTCAAGAGGGGATTATTTTCTTTGAGTCAAGTCCAGAAAATGAGTCCAAGAAACGCTGGACTCGAGCCTGAAACAGACACCTGCAGGATGACGTAACTGCAAACTCCTACGGGAATATACTGAAATATGGACGGGCCCCTGCTTTTACCTGCCTTTAAGGAAAAAGAATCAACCGCAAATCCAGTCACAAACACCAAGTTAACCAAGAGTTCATGGCCGCAGAAAACGCAACTCAAAAATATAAAACTAAATCTAATCAACAGCTGTGTTTCACGATCCATTAAATGCAAAAAATTTCTCAATCTTTGTGTAAAAACATCTGGCAGGAGACAGATGATCCTTCAACTGCAGGGTTTCTACTTCCCTGATTGTAACGTGGCAGTGGTTACACAAGCCAGAAACAACACACACATTACAGAATGAACAGATGGAATGAAGCCCACGGCCTCCGGGTCTGCTCACAATGTGTCCAAACGGCGACGAGACGCTGTCATTCAGAAGGTACATAAAACTGAGGTTCAGCTGAGGTAAAGCACAAAACTGCATTTTGCTATTTTCTCTCTGAATGGAACCAACTTAAAGCTCAAAAAAAACAATCGAGCTCTTTCATGATTTCTCAGGCAAAAGAGCTGACATTAAGTTATGATGAGGACTGGGCAGAGCTGCAGGCACCAAGCAGCATTTAATCAAACAGAGCAGCACATCCAGGATGTTCTGGCTCTGCTTCAAGCACAAAGCCAAATGTCAAGACCCTCACTGAACCAGAAACCTTGAAATCTGAAACCTCGACTGCCTTTAGCTGTAGAAACACTCAGATTTTTCTGGGCGAATAAAATCATTAGGACATTTTCATACAATACTATACAGATGAAATCCTCTTTAAAAACTCTCAATGACATCATGCTGTAAAGGTCCATGGGCTTTGTCTGTTATGCAAACTGCTTTCACCTTCACACAAGTCAGACACATGAGTCCCACCTGCTGCTGCTGGAGGGGATCTATGCTTTGGGTGAAAAGGTCAAAATGTCAATTCTCCTTTTTCTGAACCACTCACTCACACAGAGAAAAGGGCTGAGGCTGAAGACTGTAACATTTTCTCTGTTACACAATTCCTTTCTACCTTTTTTCTTTTCTTTTTTTTTATCATTTTGACCAGCACAAGTAAAACAAAGGGCCTGATTCATATGAGGCAAATATGGTGGATGCATTTAGATACAATAGAAATACCTGTAATCTGCAACTTTTTTCTGATGATGTAACTGAACCTAATGACCATGGACTCATCGGTTGATTGTTTTTCTGTTCATTGTCTAGTCAATTAATTAAAAACAAATACTGTAAAAAGGCTATTATAAGTTTCTGGAGGCCAATCTTCAGTTTTTTTTGTGTTTTTTTTTTTTTGTCTGACCAGCAACTGATAACTCAATTGTCTTCATGTTAGAAAACAGAAAAGCAGCTAATCCTCACTTTGAAAACAGTGAAAACAACAAATGTTTGGGATGTTTTTCTAGATAAAATAATTAATTTCATCATCAAAATGAATCTCCAGACTGCTGACTAATTAAATGACTCAGTTTTAACAACTGTGTATGTAATACAAAAATGCAATGTACAGTTATGTTTAAATGATTTTAAAACTGAATAAAATTAATTCTGAGACTGTTTCTGTAATTTTAGCTCATATTTCATCACTTTCATCACAGATTTGAGTCATGAACAAAGATGAAGTCACTAAAGCAGCACCTCAGACACAAAGAGAAACCCTGCAGCAACAGGAGAGGAGTTCACCTTCACTGACCATCATACAGACTCAGTAATTCTCATTAACAAAGACCGGAGTTGTGACCTTACCTTCCTTGTCTCAGCTGAGGACTGTCCCTCCTGATGCTCCTGCAGAAGACACTCGGCAGCTCAGAGAGCAAAGTCAGCTGCTCCTTCTTCTTCTTCTCCCGAAACTTTCACTCCCTCTCGCGTTAATCCCAGGCCCCGCCCACTGCCGCCCACCTTCACGATGACCTCAGCGGAGACGGCCCGGGTCTGGAAATAACGGATCGGCCCTGAACACAGCGCAGATAGTGCCGAAATAACTGTATAAAATCAGTAAAAGCGTAATGAAAAATAGGGTCAACATGTATTTACTATAAAAGCAAGATACATCTGGGAATAATCTTGATTAAACTTATTTCAGGTGTCTGCATATTCTTTTATTTAACTACCTAAATAATATTAATCATGCATTTGTTATTGAGGATTTTTCAGGCGAAACACAGTGGGATACAATCTTTATAAAAGCCCAATTTAACTACTATGATCCAGTTTAGTTTGTATTAACAATGGATCACATGTGAAAGGGGTCGCACATAGTGGTGACCCCTCAGAAATGTGTCACCCAGCTGCAGTCAGCTCAGCTCTGTGAAGCTTTTTTGGCCTCTATCAGCTCATTGTTTTGGATCACTCTCACTGGGTTGTGTTACCTCTGCAGCAACCTGTGATATAAATACCATTACTGTTTGTCCAGTTTGATCATGTTTAACTTGACAAGGCTTTATGTTAAATGAGGATCTGTCAATAAATTATGGTTTATTTCTACTGTTAATTCCTGTTAGATTGTTAAGCTTTTCTCTTATTTCGAAAAAACAGTTTTATAATGTGATTCATTCATTTCTTTTTTCTGTATATACCAAAACACATCAGTCCTTAAAACCATGGAAATTATCAGTTAACATCAAACATACAATACTTAAAAAAGCTCAGCTATACTGTACTATATATTTAGGGTTTCATCAGTCTACATTGGTAATTCAACTAATGGAGTCTGTTCTTATTGGGAACTGCTTCATTTTAGAAATAAGAGTCACAGAGCCGGGCTGTACTTCAAAATAAGGAGGAGCAAATTTCCATCAGACATGTACATAGTTAACTGATATATTTATACACTTATTATGGGCATGTACTACTTAAAAATACACTATTAACATTAAGAAGAAATTTTAAAATAATCACCTTTACTGAGAGTTGACATTGTTTCCATTTTCTCTATCTCCATCATGTTAAATCTCTGCAGACTCTGTCATTACCATTTTGACCACCCTGCCCAGTCATATATATGTCCTCAACCATATTTTTCAAAAGTACATGAAGGCCACTTTGACCTGTCACGAGTAGGAGGATTCCTGCTTGCCAATCTGTTCTCCATTTAGAACTCTTTAGTAGCAAATTTGTTCATGACATATAATTTAACAGTAATTACAAGAACGCAGCAAAAGTAACCTTTAAGTGTTTAACCAATTACCAGACTGACCTAGACTCTGCTGCCACCTTGTGTAAAACAGGGCCGACATTTTTTTTTTCTTCCAACAATGTGGCAAACTTTGTGGCCAAGTGTAATAAATCCATCTAATGTTACTCGTCATGTAAAACATTATGTGCTGGGTCACCTTCTTTTCCAAGACTTTTCCCTGGCAACACAAAGCGGACAGATCATTAGTGACTTTGCGGCGCAGCTTTGGCAGTCTCTTTTGTTATTGTGTGAACAGGACGACGCACCAAGCCGTGACTGATCGTGATCAGTGTAGCATGAACTCGCTTCATCTTCCCCTCTTTCATGTCTGCACGGCCGAGTTGTTACAGAGCCCAGAAGCTGGCCCAGGCAGTCGCAATTTCAGTAAAGGGGAACATGTGACACAAACCTGTAGCACACCTTTGCCATTAAATCTTACACAGCCGTTATTATCAGAATTATATCGGCACTGTGTCACTGGTTTGATCTCCTGTGAAACAAAGTGCCTACCTGCACATTTAAAGCTCTCTAATTAGCACATTAAATCTCATCTTTGTGCAAAAAACTGAAGTGTACAAAAAAGGGCAAGTTGTGGTTTGGTGGAGGAAGTCATGAGCCGGACAGTTTCTTGGCCAGTAGCTGAAGCTCAAACTGTTTGCCAGGCACTCACAATGAGGCCAACGTTCCAGGAAGTCACAGAGAAACTGTCACACACTTCATATCCCTCTATAAAAGTACCCGCACTGAAATATCTATTGGGTGGATTCTCGTGACATTTGGTACAGACATCCACCCCCGCACAATGACTTGTACTATGATTCCTTAACTTCTCATCCAATAACCATTATGAGCAAATACCTGCAAAACATATGAAGTCTCCATAAACTTCAGCTTCACTTTGTGTTTAGTGCTAAAACCTAAACTAAGAAGTTGAACATGGTAACATCTGATCTGATGGTTTTCACTGGTTTCACTCCCATAATGCTATGTTGAGCCCTGTGGCGCACACATTCACTTCAGACTTCCCCTGGGCCTCTTTCTCCACTTCTGTCTTTTGTGGTTTTGGCAAACAAAATACTTCAGAAATGCTTTGTTATTAATATCAACGGTGACACCAAACTCTAGACAGCCTGCGTGTGGTGCACCAGGAAGTGTCTAGAAAGACAATCAGCTACTTGTATGTTCATGGTCTGTCCTGTTATGTTTTCACTATACAGCCAGATTGGATCTCAGGGTTAAGGGGACAAATTAAAAGGAGTCTTGAGAGGATGATATCAGCTGTTGAGTCTCAACAGAAGTCTGCATGGGAGAGTCGAGTTCCAGCTCTAATTGCTTTGCTGGACTCAGTAGGAGAGATGCAAGTTTACTCAGACAGCCAGATTGTTGGCTTTCATTACATTTTTGAGAAGAAGATGGAAGCTGTTTCCATGGCTCCCCAGGACGTCCTAAACATGGCCTGCCTCAAGCAGGTGGCCCTAAATCTGACACGAGTCATTTCGACACGATTCTTTTATGTGGACTTCAGATAGTTTATTGATCAAAGTGCATTTATAGCCTGATAGTTCTAGAAAACCACCATAGAGGAAGAAAAAGGGGAAGTATTTTCTGAAGCTGTTCTCTCTATATGACACTGTGTGTCGAATACAGTCATGAGGGCAAGAACATTAAAATTTCTACTTTTGTGTAATACTATACAACCAGACAAAAAACAATGCATTTTGCTACATACTAATTCATGATGGCATCAGGAGTAATCTTAAAGAAGTGACTGAACTGTTAAACTCTGTCAGCATTAAGTTAATTAAATTTGAAGCAACATTTGGTCATAGATCTGTTAGGCATTAAACTCACAATATGAAACACTAGCTTTAGACTTTTCTGTGCTTGCAGATTCATTATTTACCCTAAGAACAGACAGAGTATCTGTAAGTACACACAGAGTATCTGTAAAATGCTCTAAAACTCAAAGTTTACTGATCTTTTTCCTATGCTTACGACTGTATTTCATAGCTTTCTACAGTGAATGAAATTTGCTCAGAGGTCATCATGTGACCTAAGTACAGAACTTCAGTCATGTGCTAACACATATGACAATCACTTATGATCCTGAGCAAGTTCTATTTACTAAAGAAAGTTGTGAACGATGAGAAATTCAGCCTTGAGTTTGAGATTATTGTACTAGATGAACAATATGTTTAGACTTGAGTGACAGGGATTTCACCTCATTTATGATTGGTTGGAACAATCATGCTGTCAAAAATGGATCTAACACATAGGGGAACTTGCAGTGTACCTCAAGATTCAAAGAACAAAAATCTGAAATCTTGAGACACACATTGAATGTCTATAATTGTGATTAAACAAATTCATTGTTAAACTTCATTTAAATTAAGTGACAGTAAAATGTTGCATTAAACTCTTGTCTAAAAGGTTTTAGATAATAAAAGGGTATGGCTCCCTGCTATCAATAAACTGTGTGCTAGCAAAAGCCCTTATGGGAACAGCATCACCAGTAAAGCACACAGTATATAACACAGTTAGAGCTTTACTGCATGATGTAAAAGCTGCAGTGCATCATGGGAGAGCTTATAAAGTGTAACAGAGGGAAAGTGTCACAGCTTTGATGAAACTTTTTTTTTTTATTCTTTGGCAAAAAAGCAATCTTAAATATAATTTCAAATAAATATTTACATCCACAACACAGGTAATTCTCACACTGTTCACACAGCTGCTTGTACATTCAAAGCAGAACTTTTAATTTTAATAAAACAATTTTTAGGCCACTTATCATCTGTGATGATTGAACTGATTTTACATGGACGGGCTTGGTGCGGTGAGCATTTCTACTTTTTCTCAATCATTTTCTTCTTGAAGCAATGGCTGTGGGAGAGAGTAGATAAGGGTGGTTATAAGAAACTCGATTAAAATAAATCCTCTAATCTCTTTTATTGCATATCAACTGCACTGATAGTCTCACCGTGTAAGCCATCTCCTCAGGCCCGGAGTCTGGTCGCTGCCATTTGTGGTTGGACAAAATCTTTAGAACAACCAAGCCAAAGGCAACAATCAAAACTCCTAATGAATTTCCGAACACAGCCTCCGGTGGAAGCTTAGCATAAGGTTGAGATGTGTTTGTGTTGCCTTTGCTGTGAAAAAAAAAGATGTTATCAGTGTATCTTTAAGGAAAACATTAGTAAAAAATTAACAGAAACATGGCACTCACAGAACAAAGAAGAGTTTCTCGTTGATTCCAGAGATGCACGCAACGATGCTGAGCCACAGTATGCTGCTTCCAAACCACACATGTATGGGTTTCAGGAGTTTACGTAGTGATACGGGGGAGCAGGGCAGGAGAAAGCCAAGCATCCCCATCACCCACTGGATGGACAAATGCAGGGACGGACATGCACGGACATTTAGACATGCAGGGAACACAAGGGCAGTAAATCAAGCCTCAGAGTGAAGAAAAAAATCATGCTCATCATATTGCACTTAACTAATAAAGTGATTGTCTGACTGCATGTTAAGCTGTGTACCTGTATGGCAAAAAGAGCTGTAGCAGCGATTCCAATCCAGCTGTGCAAGGAGTAGAGGTTAGGAATGTTGTTGGCATTGTGATTGCCAAACACAGCACAAAGCCCCACGATTGACAGGATCAGAGAGAGGAGCATCACAGCAGCATGCAGCAGCTTCCAGGGGAGTTTATTCTGACCCCAGGTCAGGGGGATGCGGTACAATACAGCTCCTGCAGAGAGAAGGCAATATTAACTGAAAATTTGATTCTAATAATGTCTCAATATGTTAATTTGGGCACAGTATTTGTCTTTTGTTAAAACACCTGATGATGTTGGATGGCAAGACACTGAACCCCAAGTTGTATATAAATGTAGACAACAATGTCATCTGGGTTATAAATGCACTTTGGTTCTCTTAATTTTAACATTTTTAATGAAAAGCCTGTGTTACAACTATCGGCACGAAGTTTGAAAAACATGGGCATTTACAAAGCGGCAACCTCCGCCGCTGAAAAATGAAGCCAATGCGGAAGTGCAAAAAAGCTGCAGTTCCTCGAATAACCGCTAGAGCAGGCTGCAGAAGGGAGTCAATTACATTTGAGCCCCATGTTAAAATGTCCGATTTTATGACAGAAAAAAAGACATATTTACAGCCTGGTTCAAAACATGGCTCTAGTCTCATAAGCTGTTTTTCTACTCCATGACAACTCTGGGGGGGGCGAATTTTTTTATAAGGCGTTCGTTTAAAATATACAGCATACATCATTATGCACAATTCATAGCTGTCAATCTAAGTGGCGCCACTTTGATTGACAACTAGCCACTGACGGTCTAAAGGGCGTCACCCCGGCTAATTCTAGTCACTGAGTTTGGGAAAGAGATCGTCGTGGGGTTAGCCGGCTAGCAACGCTATTTAGCATTTAACCTAGCTGGTTAGCCGTAGCTAGTTTGATTATTTCGAATAAAGCAGCTTTTTTCAGCCAATAGCGTTCATTCGTCCCGCCTCAGCTCCGCCCTCGCTCCACCTCTTTGTCCATATTTGGAGTAACTGGAGGTAGGCTACCAAGATAGCTACGCACTACGATTTGCTTCATTTTTGCTCTTCAGAAACCTATGGGTGACGTCACGGACACTACGTCCATATTTTATACAGTCTATGGCATTTACCTGGCAGAGGACGTCTAATGGAAGATCACACTGAGTGGCATTATGGGAAATGTGGTATCTGGTGTTTTTGAGGCTTGACTCTTACTAAAGACTAATTTCGGATATTCACTATATATCCCAGTTCTGTTGAAATCCAACACTAAACTTCCTTGATCAGTGCAGCTCTCCCTGCTGGTCAGAGTGAAGCACAGTGCAAATATCATCTTACCTTTCTAATTCATCTCTGATAATAAAAAAAACCTGACTGTGGATGCATTACTCAGTTTAAATATAAAACATATGGTAAATTTAAAAGGATAAACATACAGTATATGATTCTGTACTCAAGTACCCCGACATGATTGCCTGCCTTCACTTCAGCTAAAAGTTTAGAGAAGCTGATCAACACAACTAACCAAAGCCAAATAAGAGAGCAGAAAATAACACCACCAAGTGTGCTTGGCTAGGAAATGGCCAAAAGTGTATTCAGCAGGCTCCTGACCCACTGGGCAGGACTCATTCGACTGCCATCTGGCCACACTACTGGATTTACAGAAATGGAGCTCTTGGTGTTCTCGTGCTCACAGAGCAGCTACTAACTCACAGTCGACTTGTGAAGCAAACAATAAAAGCAAATGCACAGAGAAAATACTGACAGCTGCTGATTCTGAGGACAGACAGGATGGACATGGAATCATTAGGAACATGTTGAATTAACACCACAAAGCAAGTGGTGACAAGCACATACATGTTTGTGTGTTAATGATTTTTGCCTTGTCTTCTTTTTTCCTTTTTAGTTTTGGAGTCATGACAGTTAGCAGCAGCTGAGCTTGATGTAGGTTTAAATATCCTCCATCATATGGATCATATTGTTTAATCTACTATAATATTGTTCCATCTAAGTTTCAGATTTAAGTAGCCATTTAACTGTCAATTGTTTATTCTAGACAACAACGGGAACCAGGAATATTCATCATACATGTGAAACATTATGACATGCTGTGTGTGCTTAACAGATAACACTTATCTATTGACACATAGTATCACTGCTGCCTCCGTTTTTTTAGACATTTTAGAACTTTTCATGCTATTTTTTGTCCAGAGGGGCTTCCTTACATCCACCCCCAGTTACACGTAAAGAGGTGAGGAATCTAGTTAATTCAGATTTAACGACAAAGTATTACTTATCCCATATAGGTTTCACACATTCATCTGCAAATTTAGGTGGCAAAGTTCTCCAAAATTGGATGTAACTGTATTTAGCAGAAGTGAGAAGTTCCTACTTTGTATTGGCATGAATGCAACACATTGTAATGTCCAGTGCATCGTGTATGATGGTGGAGATGCATTATAGTTCCTTGTTGAAAGGCACCTTTTATTTGATCAAATTCTGCTTTGCATCAGAAAAAGACTGCAGTGACTGAGGAGGGTACTTAAAGCCAAAGAGTCACTGTGGACGTTACCTCACATTCATGCTACTGAAATCATGCATCTAATCATATGCTAGGTCTCTACAGAACCTGTAATGTGTAATTACCTTAATACAGTGTGACTGTCATGAGGAAGAACAGAAGTGAGAAGCAGAAGTGAAACTGTGTGTGATCCAAATTTAAAGAAGCACTCACCGTTGCCGTACAGCACGACCAGACCCGTTACCATCAGGACGGGGTGCCAGTTGAACTGCTGCGCTGAGCCGTCCCAGGCGAAGCCGTTACGCCACTGGCTGTTCCAGAAACACACGCACACGATGCAGGCCAAGCCCAGTCCCAGGCACAGCAGGTAGTAAATGTAGAAGCTCACAATGGACCTCATCCTGGAGAGATCTGTCAGCTACACCAGTTAGAAGAACAAAACCAATGGTGTGATTTGCTGATTTGCAATCAAGGACGTGCAAATGTATAGCTTAAGATTTGGATAACTGTGTTTAAAAAAAAAAAAAATTCTTTGTCACACATAGTCATTGTTGTAACAGAAATTTAAAGAATATATTTCAGTTTATAGCAGATTCTAACTAAAAAAAAAAAGGTTTTATGGCACCTCGACATCTGAAGATTTTTCACTTTTAACACAATCTAGTCCAGTTTAAATCTTGGCATACACACCAAATCAAAGTTATACACTGCCTAAATGCCATGATTAAATTTTAACTACATGAAATTAATGAGAGAAACAATAAAATATAAAAAGCATGCAAAAAAGAACCTAAATTCCTTTAAACAATCATAACTTGTCCTTAGGGAAAAAAATACTAAACTGCAACAAAAGAGCTTGAATCAGTCATTCTTCAGCATCACATTAAACTCACCATTTTATTATAATCTGGATTATGCTCAGCAATGTGCACCAGTGTTGCCGCCTTACCTCGTCCACAGCTGCTGTGACACTGACAACCACACAACTACACCATGCAGGAGTTATTGCTCCATCTCATGATTTTCCCCTGGTCAATCTTTGACTGATACTTACAGTGTTACGTGCTCTCACTTCGTCTTTCACTGGTTCAGCTGAGGTCTCACTTCTACATTCAGCTGTGTGGAGGTGGGTGAGAGGGAAGCGGTCAGAGGTGGAGGTGGGGGTGGAGCAGGTGGGGGGAGAAGAACCAGCCCGCTGCATCTGCTGCCTGTGACTGAAAAGGAAAGTGGGGGTGGGACATATTAATCAGAGCATCAAAAGAAGGAAAGACAACATCCCCTCTTTAACACACAGCACAAAAACAGAGCAGACTTTTGTAGACATTAAAGTGACGACTCAAACGTTTTAAGTCATAAAACCACGGTGTGCAAAAGTAACTACTGTCACGTGACTCCATACAACACTGAGGGGGCGTTCAGGTGACTCTGACGCGGTTAGCTAGTTCAACTTTTACCATTACTCAGCGATTTTTCTCTAGGTTCAAAACGTTTGAAGTATCCCGAATTAAATAGTGTCGTTTATAGATTCTTTTATGTCTTAACCGACGTTACAGCAGATGTGTCTCTTCTTCCTGCAGGGCAACACTAAACTTGCGTGTTTTTCAAATGGAGTCTGAAAGAAACTGACCCAAGTTACGGAGCTGCTAGCAAACACAAAAAGTTCGACTACGTCACGTGTTCAAAAAGCTTATAGTCGTGTACCTCATTTACAAACAGTCCACATCAGTACAGACGACTGACGACAAGTACAAATCTCGACAATAAAAGTTGCGTTTTACAGGTGAAACAGTTTCAAATCAGGAAGAGATGTTTACCTAACCCATTTCCTTATTGACGCCGCAAGGCCTTGTGGGAAGTGTTGTTTTGTTTGTCAGCACAGGCGCCGCAACAATCAAATGGACAATCAACACTGTCGACTCATGATTCTATGATTCCACAGTTTAATTGAAAATTCAAACCACGCACTGTTTAATTTGATGTTTCTCCCTCCAGTTCTGATGTTATTTTCTTCAGCCGCGTGAGAAAATAAAATGATATAACTTTATTGATCAGGTAGCAGAAAAAAGATGCTTGCAAAACATGAAGCAACAAGGGAAAACTGAAATAGACACACGTGCAATATTTAAACAATACAACTAAGGGAGTCATTAAATAATACACCAATAAAGATGTAAACTGTCGAGCAAATAAAAAAGACTGGGCTTGTATAAACAAATACTGATGAAATTACTCATATAAGTGCTTCAGTTCACAGGCTGTGATTACAATGACTGTATGTGTGCAAATGTAGAAAAACAGACCTGTCGAGATGTGTTGTCCTTCAGCTCCACCTGGAGGCTATATTAGTCACTATCTTCAGCACATCTGTCACAAACATTTGAATAGTCTTGCAAGCTGCTCTTAGTGTCTCTTAGTGTCTATAAACCTGCGGGCTGGGATGTTTTCGTTCACGACTACACTTTTACAAACCGTTATATGCACAGTGCACAAGAGGAAACTGAAAACAGAAGTAAAATTAGAAACATTATTATATTAAATTGTCAAATAATTGTATTTCTGAAACACATTGCATTTATCAATGTGCTGGTGAGGCCTTCTTGCTCCCTTTAGTGTTGTTTACTTGCACCCTGATTCATTTTGCTGATTTGCTTGCTCAGCCAGGGACAGATCAACCCTCTAAAGAGCCCCTGGCGAAAAATAAACCACGGGCCTACATTGAAAACCCTGTTTCTCCTGTTCTAATCAGTTTGTGGTAACTTGATTAAGCACACATTTATTTGGTAAAATGCCACATCTAAGGTCAATATACACTGAAATAATAAAGTCCTTAAAAGAAGCTTTTAGCCCTCCACACAAAGGGCCCTTAAGAAGCATGGCATTGAGGCCCCTGTCATTTCAGCTTATACTGTGCTTTAGAGGTGCACACAGTATTACCAAACAAATATGCAGTTGATTAAACTACCACAAAGATATTGGTGAGGTGTTGAGCTCCTGGACACTTTCCTGCCTTGCTCAGTTTGTGCATGTATATGCATGTACTTGGTATTGCAACTATGCCTGAAATCTAACCTTATTAAAAGCCATTTGATTTAGGGACTGTATTAACTTTAATAATACTTACTAAATGCATTTTAATATTCTATATTTATATTTCATTTTGATTTTGTGGAGCACATGTGTCATGCATTCAGTCTTTATTGTCCTGTATGGGAAATTTGTCTTGCAGTGTGGCAGAAACAGGCGCACCAAGTAGACTCATCTGTCAGTAAAACAGATAACAAGAAACATCACAGGTTAAACAAATTATCATTCAGAAAGATTAACACACAAAATCCCTGTAAACAATAAGAAAGGCCCAATAAGAATATTATGGGACCACTTCACAGATTTTTTTTTCTGCATCACTGCTGGTGTCATTAATCAAATGTAGCACGTGTGCATACAGGAGACCTCTTGTATGCTGCTGCACATCCGACTGCTTCACAGTCACAAAATAATACACACACCATGCATAGTCAGTACAGATACATTCATTTCACATTAGTCCTGCTGTGCACGGCCTCAGTGCTGTTTTTACTCATTGAATGCAGCAGATGCTTTCTTGAGCTTGCTATAGCAGAGTAGAGATTATTCTGTACGTTCAAACAAAAAGCTTATCCCACATTAGATCTAACCACATTCTTCTGTAAGGGAATGTAAAGAAAAACAATTGCCTGATATGCTCTTTATCTAAATTTCAGCCACAGGTTGAAACACAGTTCGGTGAACTAACCACATTTGAGTAGTGTGAAAAAAACAAGCGCCTCGCAAATGCCTGGCTTTTTTTCTCCAGAAGAACCACACATTGGTTTCAGGTTGAATCAGAGTATGGTAGGTCAGCCAGCAGTTCTCTGAAAAATAACGGTTAATTGATGCCCGAGCGTGGTATGTGGTAAACACATGTCTCCCAACCAGAGGACCTAAGCCCCCGTCCTCCAGCGCTGGTCTCCAAAACAGGCAAGAATCAAGCTGTCAGCGGGCGCAAGTAAGTCTCTGCCTCGCTTTATCAAAGTCTCTCAGACTCTCTGACAGACTCCTTGAAGTGATGTTTTCGAATGCTTCTCCGAGTCCTCCCCCCCCTCAGTGTGACCGGCCCCAGCAGCAAAATGTTGAGGATGCTTGAGCAGAGTGGGCAGAGTTGGCTTTGTGACACAGTGGGGCAGCTCCGGGCTTTTGTTAGGGGACATCTCAGTTAATGTGCTGTGTTTCCTTTCCCTGGATTCTGGCCTGTCATTGGCTTTGTCTCATCCTTACAGTCCTGCAGTGGTTTTTCTCTTGTTGTTTTCTGAAGCCAGAGATGCAGAACTTGAGCACAGGCTTATGTCAAGTCTTCAGTGTCCAGGAAACTTTTAAAAAAACTGATATGAGTTTTAGAAGTCATAAAAAAAACTAATGACAAAATAGAGACCAAGAATTCACACCAATGCTGGCAGCTCGGTGAAGCTCAGACACTGCACTAACCTAAATGTTAAATGCAAACCACAGCATGCTTACAAGGACAATGTTTCGCATGCTGATGTAAGCAAGTTTACCATGTTCACCACAGTTTGGCTAGTGTGCTAGCATTTGCTTATTAACACTAAATGCAAAGTGCAGCTGGGGTTGATGGTTTGGCAGGTATTTAATCATAAGTGATTAGGATTGATTCTTTAGGGCCTATTAATGTTACCCAATAGTTGTTGGAAACGGATGACTGACATTGCCATTCCTAGAGCTGCTAGCACGGCCTCAAAAGTTCTGGTATTTATGATATTTATGATATATTTGTTTATTTGATGACTCTTCCCAAAGAAAAGTAAAATACACAGGCTGTTCTGGTGTGAATAAAACTTGTATTTATCAAATTAAACTTGAGATTACTGCTCACCAGAGCAGGACAAATCAAGGACAAGAGAGGTCATGGACAATCTTAAATGAAGCTCAACAGGAACTTAGGAAATTAAATAAGAACAGAATTGCTCTCATATCTGACAGTTCAATATGTTAAACTGGAGCCAAAAAGGTTAGTTTAAGACTGGCAAGAAACATCTCACCTGGCTGTTTCCAAATACGATAAAATCCACCTACCAACACCTCTAAAGCCTCTCAGACACTTTGGTTAATTCACCATTTTCATCATTTTGCTTCATCGCACAATAGTAATTTTTGCATCTGTAATATTAAAGCACCACCAAGTGCAGCCTTCAAAGCAAACCAGCATCTTAACTGTGAGTGTAATATGGATCTTCAATGTTGTTCTCTCAGTAAACAAGTGGTTAAAAGCCTGAAAAATATGTTCTCTTGTTCTTTGGAAAATTAATCAAAGGGTAGTCATCGATTTTTTATTTGTTATATCCGCATTTCCCCTATGGGGGATCAATAAAGAATTATCTTATTTATGAATGAAAAAAATGATTGTTGGTTCAAAATTAGAGTTTAATAACGTATGTGGTGATGTTTACAATCCACTCCCACACATGCTTAAATGTTAAATGCAGAGCTGTGGTAAATACGTGGGTGACGAAGAAAATCTCTCATTTTCTGCCATCACTTGGTTTCAATTGTCTTCACTTCCTGTCATCACTCCCATACAGATGTCATTCTGTTTGTCCGTGAATGCGATGTGAATGCCACCGGTGTGAACTGCTTTCACCCACGCCTTCAGACTTATGGTAAGACTGATCTGACACTGCAGCAGTTCAGGTCGGAGAGCTCAGCGCCCTCAGACTGAAGAAGTGCAGGAAATACAGCCTGGGCTTGGAATTCCACTGAAGCTGACATTTGGGTCATTATGCCGCAGAATAAGTGGAATGAATGATTCTGTCCTGGAGCAAATTGAAGAGTCAAGACTCAAATCAGTGATGTCACACTGATATACAGCATGGAGCCAGTCTGTTGGCAGTGAATAGAGGGCTGACTATGTGAATCAGAAATTACCCCCTCTTATTCTGGGAAAGTCATCCTGAATTCTGTCACAGTGACCTTTTCTACCTTTTTACAATTTATTCTCTGCAGAGTTGTACATCAGTATAACAAATTCAGATTAAGAAACAGGGCAAATTCACGGCTGTTTCCAGCAAAAGGATGTAGTATATTTTACACTCTCTCCTATAGCTTCATATTTTAGAACTGAATTTCTATTGTCCTTTAAATTCTATGGAGGAGCCCTGAAGGCCAAAACTGAAAGCCTTTTTATTCCCTTCTCAACACTGATGAACAGAGCTCTTGATATGAAGACTAACAAGCTGTTTTATTTCCTTCTTACTTGGCCTGAATGAAGTGATCATCATAGCCTTCATCAAAATCAGCCCCTATTCACTCAGAATTGCACATAAGAAGTACCCAGCGTCCTTTTGGATCCACACTTACATGGATGTGAGGGGAATCGTGGAAGATCACTTTGGAGGAAATCTAACTTATTATTCTTGCATGATCGTTGGTACAAAGGTCGTGCAAATCGAAGGGACGCTAACTGTATTATAGGTGGTGTAACCTAAGAGTGTTTTCTTCCAAGGAAACCTGTAGTAATATCACTCGGTGTGTGTCGATGTGATTCCAGAGGCCTTTTGGTTCACTATCACACACACTAGAGGATTTGGGTCTCTGCCTTCAGCTCCAGTCCCTGGCAGCCAGAGAAAGCCAATGGAGCTGTTATCACAGATTGGCAATGAATTCTCTGGAGTGGCAGCTGGGCTTCTTGGGGTCTTACCAATAATCACAGGAAAGTGCTGTCAAGTTGCTAAAATAGGGGGAAAAAATATGGTCAAGGAGTCAGAGATGTAGGGTGTTGCAGGGACTGAGAGTCCGATTCTTGTCGAAGGCTTAATAAAATCAGATTATAAAACTGCATTAGTTGATTTTCTGGCCACTTAGGGGTTCCACTGACATATCATCACCTGGTAAAGTCAATATGGCAAACGTGTTAACAAATGGTGGCTTGTTATTTACACATTCAGTAGATGTAGAGCAAGATTAGCATTTGATTGATTTGATTTAATTTGATCTATTGTTGATGTCTGGTTTCTGCAGCAACATACAGTGAGACAGAAAATGAATTAAAGCCGCAAGCGGCGATGTTCGGGCCCTCGCGGCCACCCTGCCGCTCCCGCTGCATTTTTGGGCCCGTAGTTGCAGTTTCAGTTTCGGGCCCCTAGGGGCCGCTACGGAGCGCTTTGTCGTAGGGCTTGCAACGCTTGTTCTGCACGCCAATTTTGGGGCCCGTAGCTCAAACTACCTGCAGTTTCAGTTTCGGGCCCCTCGGGGCCCCTCGGGGCCGCTACGGAGCGCTTTTTTGTAGGGCTTGCAACGCTTGTTGTACACGCCAATTTTGGGGCCCGTAGCAGTTTGGGGCCCCTAGGGGCCGCTACGGAGCGCTTCTTCGTAGGGCTTGCAACGCTTGTTGTGCACGCCAATTTTCGGGCCCGTAGCTCAAACTCATTGCAGGTTCAGTTTGGGGCCCCTAGCGAACTTCCTGTTCGGAATTCACGATACTCGTAAGAGACTTTTTTTTTCGTCTTGCAACGCTTGTTCTGCACGCCAATTTTCGGGCCCGTCGGCCTAGCCAGTTGGCCTGGCTGATTTTCGGGCCCCTGGGGGCCGCTGTGGTGCTTGTATTTTCTTGCGGACACTGGATTCATTAAATTTCTCGAGGGGCTGAATTTTCTGGCTAGGCGCGTTCGCGTTTATCTCGAGCCAAGTGCCCCAAAATTGGCGTTAGAAAAAGGTAAGAATAATAATAATAATAATAATAATAATCCTAAGGGTTACAATAGGGTCCTACGCACTGTGTGTGCTCGGGCCCTAACTATTTAAAGGTTGGTTCATCCATATTAAAAAAAAAAAAAGACGTGCTTAAATTTGTGCAGGTTTTTAGCCTTGCTGTGAATAGCTTCGGTTGGGACTATTTTCGATGTAATAAATTGTCACATTGAAATCTGTTGACAAATAATCTCAAACCAGGATTCTCTTTCTTTCAGACCTTCGTTCTTGGAACCAATCTTGGGTTGAAGGACAGTTATTCCACTGAAACTGCACAGCCATCAGCTGATAGGTCAGCAAAAAGGACCTGTTGGCAGCATTTGAACCATTTTTTCCACTGGGGTACTGTACTGCAAAGATCTGTGACTGGTCCCCTCCTGGGTCAGATTATCCACCCTGAGGATTTTGAGTCCATCGCTGCGCTGATGACAGCCAGCTCTATCTGTCCTTCCTGTCAGCTGACTCAGTAGTCTCAGTGTTGGTTTCAGCCTGACTCAATGACATCTCAAAATGCCTGATGTGACCCAGTTTCTGCCCGTCTTGGTCTGACGTGTCTGGTGAACCCTGCCGTGTTCCTCACAGCTGTCACATGTGATGTCAGCTAACCTGCCAGCTCCCTAAAAGAAAGTGCTTGTAATGTCCAGTTGATCCCATGAGGGATCTATCAGCAGGTCACTCTCTGGACACAGTGAGCAAGTGGGCATTTCGACGACATTGCTTCACAGCTTCATGCATCAACAATTCACACCATACAGTAATATTCCCTTTCTATTTGAATAACTACCAACACAACCTTTGGTTTTTTCTTTGATTTACACTATGATATCACTTTCCAATTTGAGTGCGCACATTTTGATTTACATTTCATTATCAGAAGTTTATCAGACTGGTTTGAGTTGATACAATTTACCTTTCTCTTTGTTTCTCCACATGCTGTTGAGGTCCAGGTAAGAGGACCAGGTGCAGCTTAATGTAGCCTTTATGCTAGTCCACAGGAAATGGAAGGCGCCAACTCCCATTGCTGGACAGGGGTGACTCTAAAGTTCAGAGGCTTCCAGAACAGCAGCATGTGGATATTTCTTTAGGTTTTGGGTGGTTTTTGTGTTTAGTATTTATAGATACTATGTGTATGATAACTTTTAGGTGCAGTTTATTTTTATATTTTTATATTTAGGTTTATTTTGGGTTTTATTGGTCTGTAGGCTAGCCCGGCTGTATATATACCCCTTCTGTTTTTTGTCATTTACTAGTTCAGGTTTGTTCAGTTCAGATTTCTGTTGCCATATTGTTTTGTTGACCTCAGTTTATTTAAGGGGCCCAGATTTAGTAACTTTGTTGATACTTTCTCTTTGCTTATGTATTTTAATCTTTTGCAACATTGGTTGTGAATTTCCCCACTGTGGGACGAATAAAGGCTTATCTTATCTTATCTTATCTTAAAAGACCTTCAGTTTGAAAACTACTCTTGTGTCCCCTGCTCTTCCTGCTCGGTCCCTGACATACTGCTTGCCTGTACATTGCATCTCACTCATACTGCGGATACGTCCAAATACATGTAGTAACTGATATCAAAACAAAAACAGTCATTGCGAATGAGTCATCCTCCTCCTGCACACTCTACTCCTCACCCAAAATAAAAAGAGTATTTCCAGTTGGTGAGAATGCGTCTGACACAGACAATGCTCTGTTGTGTAATATAAGTGAGAAAGCGTAATTCCAGACAATGTCCATTGAGAATCTGGTCTGGACGATGTCTGGAATTGTCCAACTCCCAATGTTTGGAGTTCACATGAGAAAACGGTTTCATCTCAGGGTGGGTTCTGTCTTTACAGTGGACTGGCAGAGATCTTTGTGCTAGCTCTTTGCAGCTTTAAAACTCTGGATATATGCATATGTTCTGACAGAATAATGACGTAAGAATTGTATTGCATCATCAAATGAGGACAGTAGGATTTAAAACATGGAATAACAATGAATTATTTGGGGTGAATTATGTACAATGGTAACTGCAGTTGTTACAATGGCGATTGCTTCAATACGCACAGCCAGAAATTCTAATGTATTCATCCACACTTGACATTTAAAACATACAAACTCTACAAATATTTCACCTTAAAAATCTGGTAATTGTTGTCTATTATTTCAATATGACAATTCATATTCAACATTAAAAAAAGTAGTTTCAACGATCCAAAAGCTGAGATGACAGCAAAGCCTTTTGTTGCTGTGATGTGATCCAGTTCCTTTAACTGACTGGAAATATATCTGTGAAAACATGCCAGAATCAAAGTATGACTCAGCCCATCAAAGTCTTGGTTTCTCGCTGTGCGTCTCCGTCTTCGTGTTTTCTCACAGTCACCGTCTTTGCTTTGTTTTCCTTTGCAGGATCAAACTGTTTTTTGTCATTTTGGGTTGTTTTTTTCCCCCAACAGATTCCAGGTCAGCAGGTGCTTCATCCCGCTCGTGATTGCACATGAGCTCTGAAGCCAACGTGCACATCTCATTTCCATTCGCTGGGCTTTTTGTCTTGGAGTGTATATCACAGAAAAACAGTCTCTAGCAGAGGTCGGTGTTTCCTAAATGAGGTTTTGCTGTAGAGCTGATTCGCCAGTGACAGAAGCTGATTGAGGAGTTACATTAGTGTTAGTTGCTCGTGGCTATAATACTGTACAGAAGCAGAGCAGCAGATTAAAACCTTCACTATTTGTTTTGGAGGAATTTCATGTGCAAGTCTCAGATTCAGCTATGAAGCCCTGCAGACGGAAGTTCAGGAGTTGCAGTCGGTGTGAAGGACATGTGTTTGAAAAGTGAAAAATTGGTTATTTGGTGGGTGAGATCTGGATGTGGTTTTGATTTCGCAACCACCCAGTGTGAACAGGAAATAACAGGGGCGTTGTTTCATTCAAAAGTATTTACAGTGGGTAATATGTACATCAATGGATTTTCTTTTGATGTAGATTTATTTTCTACTTGAAAAATATTTGTATGGCAAAGACAGAGCTCTTTAACCGGGCGGACTTATTTCAATTTTCAAAGTCAAACACGCTTGTATTTCATGTAACAAAGTGTGACACGGTCACTGAGCAGGCAGGCTCTTTTCCTGAGTGGTAATTTGGCTGGCGCACTCGATGGCCGCGGCAGAATGTTTGATCGTGTTCTCGGTGTGCTTAGTTTGATGCATTAGAGTCAGAAAACTGATTGGTTACAGCAGAGGTATCGTTTAGCTGGATGTTTCTCCAACACCTCTATTCGCTGCTCACACCATCGGGCTGGAATCCGAACGAACGGACACGGCTATCAACCATCAACATTCATAATGGTAATGTCAGACAAAGACACTTGTCATGAGAGTAAATGAACGCAGCGTGTTATGCAACCTACTGAATGAGGAATGAGGGAGAAAATGAGTCAGCAAACTGCAGAAATTATTGGCAAGGGAGGGGAAGTCAGAGTCGCTCATGAAGACAGATTAATGAGTTGGATGCAGACGCAGCCACAGGGCCAATGAGAGTTAAGAAAGGTACAATGAATGAATCTGGCCGATCCCCCTGAATACCTTTTGGATTAACTCAATGTAATGCAGCAGATAAAGGAGCATCAGCCTCGGCCAGTTGTAGCAAGCGCTCATGTGTGCGAGCCCAGCAGGACGCGACACGTCCTCAGCTTAGCCACCGTCGCTACATGTAGCGGCGGCTGTGAGGGCCAAAGGCTCGCAGCACTGAGCAGAGCTTTCTTCAGTTCTGGGCACTGGCTGTTTTGCTCAGTAGTACTTAAGGCTTTCTACACTCCCAACGCTCATCGTGACCACAGTAAACATATAAACTTATATGTGCTTAATGTCAGTATGTAATGCCACTGTGAGCACGCTGCTGTTAGCATTTAGCTCAAAGCACTATGGTGCAGTGCAGCCTCACAGAGCTGCAGGCTGTAGAGTCTTAAAACATCCCATAATGTATATGGTGTTCATATTACCATCCAAGTCATAACCACTGGGAAGCTCCTATATAGCAGAATCGGCTCTTTATAACATGGAAGTGCCTCAAGCAGCCATTGGCTCCTCACTGGTCTGTCCAATGTGATTAAAACCAAAATGTAATGAATATGTTGTGAGGTTAATGCACAGCACTTTAAACTAATGGAACGAAGGAGAACTGCTCATCGGACTGTTAGAAAAACAAATCAAAACCTGTTTGACTTCAAAACAGCTTCAGCAGACTGTGGAGTGGTGGTGCACTATTCCCCTGTGCAGCGACGCCCATGCAAATATGACCATTGAGCAGTCATCAGAAAAAAATCTTTCCTTCCTCCTCACCACAAATTCAACACCAGACGTTCTCAAAGGAACATCTAAACAAGCCTGATGCATTTTGGAAACACGTCCTGTGGACTGATGAGGTCAAATAAAACTCTAAGCGAACAGAACTTTTTGGTCACAGTGAGTGTGTGGTACGAGGTTTGTTTGGAGACTGAAGGACTGTTCACACCACTTACAACCTCACAACCTACAGCACATTTCAAAAAGAAAAAAAAAACAAGAGAAAAGGGGGCAAGTGTTTTTTATTCTTTTTCTTGCTATATACAAACAAAGTAACAAGGTAAGTTTTTATTTCCTGATGTAGTTCAGCTTTTGCTTCAAAAGTCCAATCTTTGAGTTGGATATTTCAGTGCCTATTAAGTTAATCATTTGGCAAAAACACCCTCAAACAGACCTCTAAAATCCTTTCAATAAGGCACTTTGACAGGGCACTTTAGCAGCGCCCAGTAGAAACTTCGAGAAAACTTCCAAGATGTCCGTGTTGTGATCAGAATTTTGACATAAGTGTAACAAGAGATCAGAAGTACAACACAGACAGGAGTGAAAAAACAAAACATGAATTCATATTGATCAGGTGATTTGAGCTAATTACCCTACAAACACACTGAACCATGATCAAGACAACGATGTAAACAAAGTCATACATCACAACATAGTATTTAAATAAAACCAAACATAACTGCCGTCCAGCACAGTAACTCCAGCTATATTTGCCAGTATAAATAAAACATATCTTTACAACAAACAAAATCATCAAAATGTCTGATGAGCATCTTTGAAAATGTGCTCATTTTTCCAGAAAAGAAACATCAGTACATTTCTAATGCAAAACACTTTTTGAAATCAATATTTCACTATCAACACTGCATGTGTGGAATAAATATCTTTCAGCCGGACACCCAACTCAACCCAACTCAATTCAAGCTGTCATTTTGAATTGTGTGTAAGATCAAGAAGGCATGCAATTAAGCCAGCTTTGGCTAAACAACTTTTCCCAATCAGCAGCATGGTATAGTAAGACACACTTCAGCAGAACACTATAGGTGGGAGCCTTGTGCGTGGCAACTCCAAGAGTGTTGGACATGGCAGAAGCACCAAGGACCTCACACCATAGACTCAAACTACCGATCTCCTTTATGAAATCTTGCTTGTTTGTTTTTTGGCGTAATAGATTTACTGCTCAAGCTCATCACTGTGGTTAGAAGCCTTGTGAGTTCTAATCTGACCATATTACAACTACTTTTTCCCCATTAGTCTTACCAAAGGACCACTATGCATAGTAGCCTCATGCTAGTCCAACCAGTACCGAATGGTGTCCAAGCTTTCAGCAACAAGGACCTCGCACCAAAAGTGGTATTCTTAAAGTTCAGGTTTTTCAGAGGGTCTGTTCTGGAAACACCTCTCATCACTCCTCACAGAAGTAATGACCATTGTGAACAGCATTCTCCTTGATGTTCTCGGCTGTTCGCCTCTGGTTCAAATCAAGTAAGGCTTTGAGCAGGTCATTTAAGCTGGCCTCTCTGCCCTCCTTCTCCACCCAAATGTTCAGCAGCTCGTGGATCTTGTCTTCATAGAGACAGTGCTCTTTGCTTTTGATCACATTGTCGGTGATGCCGAGGTGACGGAAGAACCTCTTGTGGTAGTCGACGTCTATCTCTTCGAAATAATCAAAGCATTTCCTCAGAGAATCTTCACCTGCAAACAAAGAAAAAAAAAGACCTTCATTTGAGCACTCTGACCTCACTCAGGTATCTGGTCAACATTGTAGTAATAACACTTAAAATTCAGAACCTATACAGTAAGTACATCTGAATTAGGGGGAGGAGTTTCAAAGCACAAGGTTTTGGCATCATGGAAAACTGAGGTTGAGTTAATCTTCCAGTGAGTCACATGGATCCATGTGAACCTGAGTAACATTAGGTGGGGTCTAATATTTGAGAAAAGGAAATAACAAAAACTTTTACCATTCACAGGAACAAGCGTGGGAAATGGCTCATCTTCCTGAATGAGAAAACAGAGAATCAGCCATTAATTGTAACCCTGGATGAATACAACTCAACTCTTTACTTAGCACGACCCTAAAATCATCCCACGCTCCATGTTGATCAGGCAGGTACTCCAGTGGGCCGAAGTGAAAATCATTTGTTTGCAAGAAGGATTTCTAAACCTTCACAAGAAATACAGGTATGAATGGAAAAGAATGCAGGCTGATCAAGAAATCCTTAACAGGTGCGACACGGAACATGTGACTCATCAACCTCTGCTCCCAACAATATCCAAACAACTCTGAGCAATGCTATTACAGTTAGCCTGTAGACTGGTAATAAAACCGGTGTTTCACAATGCTCCATAGAGTAATTCATCAGTGAGTCACTGAGGTTGATCAACAAGTATCACCACTCTAAGTACGTGCAACACAAGGCAGTCAAGATCTAAATTTAATGAATTTAAAATTGTTCCAATTTCCAGGAATCTTAATCAAGATCAGGGAAAAAAAGTGAGTATCATAATCAAGACAGGAACAATGAATTATTGGGCAGTTCTGTGGAGTTTCAAGTGTATTTCTGTCAATTTCAGTCACCTTGTGCAGTATTAGTCATTTCCACAATACATATATAGTTGATCTGTATAATACTATAAGGTGAACAATGAGTGGCCAATATCAGTTTTGAAATACAAGTCTGTGTTGAGTGGAGCCTGTTACATCCTCATATAAAATGATAATGCATTTGTGATCTTACATGAAGGCAGCTGTGTTGAAGAGTTGTCATGCACTTTGTCACGTAGGAATCACAGTGGTGGAAAAAGAAGAGCAGTAAGACCAGTGTAACCAGACAGCTGAGGGCGTCAGCTGGTAAGCTAGCAAAGCATTACTCAATAGAAACAAGCAAGGATTAAGCAGGTAAGAAGGAAAGAAGCGAGGATGGAAGCTGGGGTGGAAACGAGCTGTTGCTCTCACCCTCCTGTTGGGCAGCCTGGGGACCATGGGGCTGGCTTGGGGGGGAGGTGCGGGGACGGCATAGGGGTGCAGGCCGAAGAGGCTGTGCTGGGAGTTACTGGCTGAGCTGTTGAGGCTTTCGCAGAGCATTTTACGCTCATCTTCCACATGAGCGTAGGATCTGACGCTCACCAGCTGCTGGTGCAGAATTGAGGAGCTCTGCCTTCCTGGTGCTCTGTTCCTCCCTTCCTCAGTGGGACAGTTGTCCCCGTGATGCTGGAGAGGATGAGGGACATGTTCAAACAGACATCCTTTATGTCCTGAGAGAATCATTTTAAAACACTTTTATTTTCATTCTACTGTACATTAGGTGCATTCTTGAGGAAACTTTACTCAATCAGCTTCTCGGTCATTAGTATAATGCAAAATGTGCAATATTTCCATCACTGCCTCTGCAACTACCTCAAAAACATATTTACATATTTATTTATTTAACAACTCATGTGCAATACATTCATATGTGACTTTTACTCATCTGTATATACCATTCATCATTTGCACTAAAACCCATTCATCATTTGCACTAAATTAATACATATTCTGGTGTCTGTGCAATATATATCTGCTCCTGTGCAATATTATGTGAACAACATAGAAATCTGGACTATTTTCCATCAATATATACCATCTACCTCATATCGTACACTGAGCCTCAATTGTGCTGTGCACAAGTCTGCATCTCGTCTTGTATATATCTTGTATATTTTAAGCTTCCCTGCAACTTGTTAATCTGTCTTTTTTACTTATACTATTTTTGCATATTTTTTAACTTAAATATTGCACTGAAAGGAGAAGCTCTCCAATCTTGTTGTACATCCTGTATAATGACAATAAAGGAATTCTGATTCTGATTCTGATTCTACTGCTCTGCTGCACTTTTTTTTAAAATCATAAGTGACTTACCTCTGTAGTTTTCAGCCCAGCAGTTTGATTTCCTTGAGAACCTGAAGACAGGATGTGAAGAGAGGATTATGCAACTTTAAGAAATTCCCCAAAAGTCCACGAGTAGCTTTTTGACAGCGCTTATGTGCGACCTAAATTTACGTTAATGGTTAATCAACACTGTACAACAAAGGGCTGCTGTTCTCTTTGGGTTATAGCGTTCATTGCAACATCTCAGAGTGGGGGATTTTCACAAGTCAGCTCTGAAACGTGACTGATACAGTGCCAGTTTCTGCTGGACTGGGTGGGGTTTACCAACCGCATGATAAATGGAAAACGGAGAGGCGGTTTACTGGTGGTACGGTTTCAAGTTTGGTCTGAACGATACGACATACACTCTTACAGGCAGCGGTGGACATGTTTTTTTTTTGGTTTTTTTTAGCTGATATACGTTTTATCCTACTACGCCACATCATCCTCAGCATCATCAGCAGGAAGAGTTCTTTGCGCATCAGCTATAACACCTGCTGCTGTGTGGTTATCAGCTCACACAATCAATGTCATATTCGCAGTCCAGTTAAGCAGGTTTCAAAAACATGCAGCTTTTTGGCAAAGCTGTGTAGAGCACAGGTCCACGTGCGTCAGAGACACAAAGCCTGACATCACTGCTCCTTACTATTCATCTTACTAGTGTAATCACAGTCTCAACCATAGACTGTATAAAATATGGACGTAGTGTCCGTGACGTCACCCATAGGTTTCTGAAGAGCAAAAATGAAGCAAATCGTAGTGCGTAGCCATCTTGGTAGCCTACCTCCAGTTACTCCAAATATGGACAAAGAGGTGGAGCAAGGGCGGAGCTGAGGCGGGTCCTATGGGCCGGCTGAATGAACGCTATTGGCTGAAAAAAGGTGCTTTATTCGTAATAATCAAACTAACTACGGCTAACCAGCTAGGTTAAATGCTAAATATCGTTGCTAGCCGGCTAACCCCACGACGATCTCTTTCCCAAACTCAGTGACTAGAATTAGCCGGGGTGACGCCCTTTAGACCGTCAGTGGCTAGTTGTCAATCAAAGTGGCGCCACTTAGATTGACAGCTATGAACTGTGCATAATGATATTTGCTGTATATTTTAAACAAACGCCTTATAAAAAAATTCGCCCCCCCCAGAGTTGTCATGGAGTAGAAAAACAGCTTATGAGACTAGAGCCATGTTTTGAACCAGGCTGTAAATATGTTTTTTTCTGTCGTAAAATCGGACATTTTAACATGGGGCTCAAATGTAATTGACTCCCTTCTGCAGCCTGCTCTAGCAGTTATTCAAGGAACTGCAGCTTTTTTGCACTTCCGCATTGGCTTCATTTTTCAGCGCCGGAGGTTGCCGCTTGGTCTCAACCCATTGCAGGACGTACATTTGAAAAGGAAAGTGCTACCTGGAAAGCTCTGGAACAGTTTGTCTGTTGTTGTGTTTTAGCTACGCCATGCTAGCCCTGTAAGCGTGGTGCATATTTAGTAGCTTTGTCCATAAGTGTTTAATGCAAATGAGAAGAGCTTGACTGTATGTAGAAATTATTCAACTAAGTTCGGCTGCATTATATCTCTGGAAGCATGTGTCACATAAAACATTCCAGTAGTGCATGCATGATAGGAGCAAGGAGAAACAAAGTGCTGTGTACAGCACTGAAGCAAATTAAAACCTGTCAAAGCAATAACAAGTACTGCAGTGGTGTTTATCACTAGAGATGCGAAATAATAAGAAATGTTAGAGAACAAACATCTGCCTTAAGCCACTGAGCCCTGCTATGATGTTCCTCAACATGTGCATAGATTTTAAACTCATTAACCCGAGAGAGGAAATGTTCCATTATAAAATCAAATGGAACAATTTCAGCTGAAACACTTGGCTGATTAATCAAATTGTTGATTGGCACACAATTATTGATTCATTGTTTAAATCATTATTTAAATGAAAATGCCAAACATTCCTAAGTTCATGCTTCTCAATTGTCCACATTTATCTCTTCCATTTCCACCTACCTGTTGCTTTACGGTATCTTACACATATGGCAATTACCACGATCCCCACAACAATAGCAAATGGCACAAGTAGCCCAATCACCAAGTTCTTTCCTGAAAACAAAAACATAATTGACAACCATTAGCACCATATAGCCTAATGTTAATAACATGGTCATGATTAGACAGCTTTAGTGAATCCTTCTGCTGAGCCATATTTGCCATTAATGTCATACTTGTTGTTACTTGTTTCATACTTTTCTTTTTTGGTGCTGCAGCTTCACACACTGTTGTGAAGTCATAGTGCACGTTTACCAGTAGCCGTCAATTTAACCCTTATTTAAAAAAAAAAAAAAAAGTAGTATATATTTTGTCATTGCATGTCTCCAGGTGGCATTAGCTTCTGCTGAGTCATGTACCTGAGGCAGAGTCAGGTTTGGGCTGGATTTTCTTGCACTCAGTGTTGGCAGTGGACGTGCAGTTCCTCACTATTTCTTCATCTTGTTCACACCTATCATGAAGGCAGGCAAAAAGAATTTAAGGCATGAAAGAATCTAAATGAATGAGCCTGTCTAATGAACATAGTAATAGAAGAGGAAATAAGTAAAAAGGGTTTTGCTCCCATCACTCACTTTGAATGAACCAAGCATCAGGTGTGTGGTCCGTTTGGTTTGCACTCACCTTGAACACTTCTTGCACACCTCACACGCCTGGTCAGGATCACAAAACCTTCCAGACTTGCACTGACATTCAGTATCGTGAGTGTGACTACACACACTTACGATTTCCTGATCTGGAAAAGCAACATGAAAAAGACCTTGTTAAGTCTGAGTTTATGCTCGGAGCACTTTGAAAAGGTTGAATATTGATTTTTTCTTTTTTCCTTCCACAGTCATTCCGATCGATAGCGTAAAGCCGTCGAGCAGAATTACCTGAGCGACACTGGGTGCACTTGAAACACTGCTGCAGACTGTTGGTGTGCTCGGTGAATGTACCATCGTCGCATTCCTCACACTTTCCCTTTGCTCCTTCTGTGGTGCAGGGCGATACCATGCGTGTACCTAACAAACACACACAAACACGTCGTTATGCAAATACTTAATTGAGCCTTCAACTGAACCTGTCACTCTTGCTAAATAATAACCAATCATGATCAAGCCCAAGTTGCTTCACAGCTCTGGTGATGGATTTCTGACTGGAGCTGGTGACAGAACTTACAGTAGGTCTCAGTGGACTGTATTAAGTGTGGCTTACCAGCTGGACAGTTTAAACAGCAGATGTTGCCGTTCAGGTACTCGAGGTCGACTCTGCAGTGGATCTCTCGCCGTGTCCTGCTGTCTCCCGAGTCACGGTCAGGCTGCAGAATCAGCCCCACGGGTGCAAAAAGCAGGATACCAACTAAAGCCTTTGGAGAAAAGATGAATCAACGTGTTAAGAGCAAATAATATAGTTATTGTTTCACTCTATTTTTTTTGTTTTAGGATCTGTTTTATTGATCATTTGTAGAATTGTTTTTCTATTAGTAGATAGCCAAAAAATGAATTACAACAACTAAAACAACTGATTTTTTTTTAAACTTTAAAATCAACTTCTGCTTCAAATTAAAATTGTCAATCTTGTCTATATTACAGGCATTAACAAATCAATGAATAAACTAAAATAATGAATAAGCAGACATTTTATCGAGCAAAATATTGGCAGACAAATACCGAAAACTGTTAAATATAAAATTAGAAGATGCAGCTGCAGAGTCACTTTGAATGCTTCCACTCTTAAAGATAATTAGTTCCTTATTTTATTTTTCTTTCAGTGAGATAAGACAAGATATACCTTTATTCGTCCCACAGTGGGGAAATTTGCATCACCCAGCAGAAAGGGGATAGTCAGTAGTTGAAAAGTATCAAACGGTATAAACAGAAGGTTTAAAAAGTATTAACATTCAGTAACCTCAAGTTACAATTTACAAATTTACACGGGGCTTATTTATAGATGTGCATGACTATTGTATGTACTATGACTATTATATACCCTATGAGACCAGATGGAATTAAATATGAAATTAAAAAGGAACAGATATGAAGTATTGCACATTGAGGTAATGAAATAATGAAATATTGCACAGTGAAAAAAATATTTTGCACAGAAAATATAAAATATGCGACCAGGATATACACTAAGAGACTGGATGGAATTAATTATGAAATTAAATATGAACAGATATGAAGTATTGCACACTGAGGTAAAGAAATACTGCACAGTGAAAAATATATTGTACCATGAATGGAGTATAAAATAAAAGATAAATATTAGTACGCTGACATAAAAACTGGGTGTGGTGCAGATGCAATGGCATCGAGGTGTATAGTCTATAGGGAGCAGTGCTGGTTGTACAGGCTGACAGCTGCAGGAAGAAAAGACCTGCGATATCGGAGATGTTAGAAACTAAAGCTGCAGTTGTCAATTAATTATTACAGAAAATGTTTCAAAAAAATTCTATAGGAGTTTGCAAGGAAAGGTCTGAGAGTGTGTTTTTTTTTTTTTTGTCCTTAGGGGGGCCCTGCAGAAAAAGTTTGGGAACCACTGGCCTAATCAATCAATTCAGAAAATAATCAGTAGATTCACTGATAATAAAAATAATCTTTAGTTGCTGCCCTAAACTTTTGTTTTTATTTCCTTTTGGTGACTTTGCTCTATTCTTCTACACATTGACAAAAAATTACCACATTATTTCTTTTATTGAAACTTGAGGACCAGTACTGTGGACACGAGAAAGTCTGCGAACAGTCTCCACCGTTTAAAACCATTAGGATTTTACACATCGACATAACAGGCATTAATGATTTGGTTCAGTGTGTCTCAATCATTCATATTTGTATATTTCATAGCCTACTCCTTTGATGGCTAAAGTCCTTTGTTAACACATCGGTTCCGCACGCAGGAAACGACTTGTTTACCAAGGAATACTCATCGGAAAGTTCTAGTACTTCAAACATAATGAAAAAAAATATGAGTCATTCTGCCTAGAAGCTTCCTCGTTTTATGGAGATGTTTGAGATGGTGCAACACTTCATAAGAGCGCAGCCGACCCATGGAATGCACTGATTAGGCCACAACCCAGTGATCAAGGTTTAGAGCTGGGCAGGTTGATATGAATGGAGCAGGGGATTTCCTTTTCTAACTTCAACTCAAGCTTCAGCTCCATTTGCAGGGCACAGATCAGCCCAATGAAGTTAGTTACTGTCAAAGTAGTCAGGTGATGTAAGAATACCACCTTAAACACACAGGTCTCACAAGAGCTGACACAAACACATACCAGCTCAAATATAGTCAGTACCTGGGCAGGTGGAAGAAATAACCAAATAAGGCAATCATTCTAGATCGTTCTCACACCCCCACTCTTTCCTGGCAGGCACGCGCACACACACACTAAATAAACACAACAAGCATGCACCCGCTAAATACACACAACAAGCACGCACGCGCTAAATGAACACAACAAGCCTTCTTCATTAGATTAAAATGGCGTGCATAAATCATAGTTAACAATCATAAAAAAGAAAGTCCATCAGACTGTATAAGTATGAAGGTAGAAATAAATAAATAAATCACGCAAACCTCCATTCAAAACAGTTGGTTTAACGACACTGACAAGCACAAGAAATCTACACATAAATGTCAAGACATCCTCTGACTCTCTAGGCGTCACGCTTGAAATCGGCACGTATATAATCCACAATACACAAAGCTTTGGGAAAAACTTACTACTTTTTAAGATGAGATAAACCTTTATTCATTCCACAGTGGCGAAATTCACAACTTTAAGAAACAACTGCGGGAGCAAATCAGGTGTCAGTAAAAGGTTAAATCTGACCTGAGATCAGATCACAAATAATCAGATATAAAGACTAAATCACAGGGATTTAACACATGCACCTGGGCCCAGTTTTAATAGCACTTTAAATTGACAGATTTTTAAATGGAGATTGGTGCAACACGTGAGGAATGCACCCGGCTTAGAGTTGGAGCATAATGTGGATTTTTATTAGTTATTTCTTTTCATGTTAATGGTTAAATTAAGCAGAGAACCAGCTCACTGTGGCGTTTGAGGGGAAATGAGTTTGAATGAATGAACTTGCTGAAAAGCCTGAGAGGAATTTCGCACCTGGGCTCGAGTCAGACTTTGACAGCTAAACGTGACATTCTGCACAGAGGCACAAAAACTAGCCGAAATGGAAAATCCCATAGCCAATTTAATTCAACTCAAGACGCAGAAACATACAGATAAAGTTGGATGTAAACTGCTGGGGCGACACCTGTGTGGCCGAGCAAACAGCGACTGAGAGTGAAGAGTTCATGTCCTCAACAGATAGTGACTCAACACAATCATTCATGTTATTTCCTCTTTCAGGAAACGCTCCTTCACACACAGGTCAAGTGCTACTAACACCACCGGAGCTCAAACTTGTTAAAGACACTTACCATGAACTGGAGGAACTTGGTCATGCTTCAGTAGAGATGTAAACATCCACAGACCCGACTTGACTCACTCCATAACCTACTTCGTGTGTCTGGCTCGTGCTGCTTCTGAAAGTTGAGCCCAGGTGTGTGACGGCTCTGTAATGACGTCGGAAGGGGCGGGGCCACACACCCGCCGATCGCCCTTTCACTGAAGTAAAAGTACAAGTAAAAATATTCCTTTACGAATAAAAGTACTGCATTCCACTTGAGTGAAAGTACAAAGGTGTTATCAGATGTACTTAATGTATCAAAAGTATTTACTTTCATTACATTTTTCACTGTATTAAATCTATGACAGGAGTGATTACTATTACTGATGCGTTCAAATGTCGGCAGAATTTTAATGAGCTGTTTTACTGACTGTCCCTGAATGTACCTTACTATGTGCAGTGCCGGCAGCGCCTTTCATTTGTAAAAATGATTTAATGTGATAATCATATTTTATAAAATCAAAAAATTCAATAACTGCAGCTATATATATATAAAAAATAATTGTGGTGGAGTAAAAATAGAAAGTTGCATGAATTGAAAATGCTCAAGTGCAGGACATGTTGGGACATGTTCCTCAGGGCTGTGCTGTGGTACAGTGCTTCCTTTCCTCCACTTCCTAAGAATATTTGCAATAAAAAGCAAACTAATTAACAAACTGAAGTGGATTTTTCAAAAATATAACCATAGTTCTTTTATTAAATATTTAGGTACTAACTAGTATACAATCAATTAAATGTAATATATCAATATGTGAGTGATACATTAACCGTATTTTTAACTCATGACACAGTGTTCTTGGTACTCTTTAAATTAACCACAACTGAAATGTTTTTACTGTACCATTTGTCGGCTTAAAATCACTAATACTGCAAGTTAACTATAGCTTGGGAACGATTCATATGAGTACGTGTGAGTGCGCACTTGTGACCACAAAAAAGTCAGTAACGAAAGAATTGTTTTTTAACTTCCTGTCTGCCGTTTGTGATTGAAGTTGTGCCTACATGTACGCAAATATCTGAGCATCTTTCTAATGAAACGCACTGCATGAAGGGGCTGCCGGTAAATGAGAGACCTCCACCCATGGCACTGTGACATCAACCGCATTGAGCTCAATTCTCCTGCACAGCACCAAGACAAGCTGGTCTGTTTCTGGTGAAACAGTCACGGCGAATGAGCAGAATGTGTTGGTGTTTGTACTTTCCTAATATGCATTTCTATAACGATATGATACCATAACTTATAATAAAATGCATCATATGTTGTACAAAACTTGTGTTCAATATTTCATCATCTGAAAACAGCAATATACGCCACAGGATTTTCATTTGATTATGACACTAAAACCAAACCTTATCTGCACTCGTTGTGGGGAATGCTTATTTTCATATCTCATACGTCTGTATGAGGTCCAGTGAATCTGAATGAATGAATGACCATCTTTATTGTCATTGCACATGTTACAGGAGCGGGGAGAACTGTGGGTCGCCATATGAATAATGATAAAAATCATATTATTGCTAAAATGTATATTATGTATTTGACAGTTAGGCAAAAAACAAAAAGAAACCCAACACATTTTAATTCATCTTCATAGGTCATCTTAAACACCAAAATCTACTGGTATAATGATGATTTGTTAGACTGCAAGTAACACAACGCAGCTAGTTATGAGCTAGTTCTCACTGTACCTAACTTTACACCCAAGCATCATTTTAGTCCAATATCTGTGGTGGATGCACATTTTGGTGGCATCAGACCATGTCACGTCCTTATCAACATGTTCCTAACTGACAAAACCAAAATGCAGCAAATAAAAGATATGAAGGTAGCGTAAGGTCAGTGAGTGAAAAGGTGTGTGTTAATGGTTATCTGTGTATACAGCAGTGGCGAGCGGTGACCTGTTACAGTGGTCATGCTGAAGTGTGAACTACAGCCAGCGCCCAATTGTTGCCTATTTAAATATTAATTATTATATATATTAATATTTTATTAAGGCGAGGGCACGCCTTCTATAGTGTGGGTGCGCGTTAATAAAGCGTTCCCTCCACGCTATGTTATAGTGAGGGACCGGGATAAATAAAGCGCTCCCTCGCTGTATCATAGTGAGATGCCTCTGGGGCTCTGTATACCTCCGGGGCTCCGTTTTCTAACTAGTACATCAATGCGTTTTTAATAGACACTCTCACACTCAGAGTTTTGAAGTGAATCTAGTTATGAGCATGCGCGTTGGCAGATAATCTGCTTCACTGACAGCTTTTTTGCCATTCAAAATGCTCATGTACAGCAAACACAGCCTCGAGTGCGGGTACTACTCAATATCGCAGTGCGCATGCGCGAAACAAGCTGTCAGCTTTCCAGCTTTTCGCAAACAAAACTGGATAAATAAGGCAGGAATTTCAGACCAAAACAGTAAAACTAAGGTATTGCATTATAGAACACACTGACAGATGAATATTTTCAATTATTTTATTGAAGGGCTTGGGCATGCACTGCATTTATAGCTTATTATGACCGCTCGCCCCTGGTATACAGTATGAGTTCTCTTTAAATTAAAGCTCTGTAATGCACAACCTGTGGGGGCTGCCCCTCAGTGCATGCTGGGTCAGTCCCCATGGATACGTCTGGGACAGTCCCCACGTCATATTGCAATCGCAAACGGAGCATCAAAAGTTTTGTCGTTAGTTTCGTTTTCTGAAACATTCAAGTAATATTTGGTGCCCCAGCCTGTAGATTTGAAGCAGTAGTTCCACCTCTGCTTCACCAAATGAAGTCTTCCTCTGTTCCCAGTTTACAAATATAAAATACGTAAATAAAAACCTCTTCTGCAGCCCATTGTATGTCACCTTGGATATATAAAAGCATAAGTGCTTTCAGACTGAATGAGGACGGCATCACTTGTGCTGTCATCGTGCAAAGTGAGTAACAGTTTGGAGTGGTTCCTCTCTGCTGTTAGGCCCTGCAGGATAATGTGGGAAAACAGACTATGGTGCAAAGCCTCTCATCACAAACTGCGTGAAGTCAGACAGCACCACAGTTTTTAGCAAACCTCATTCTCCTTTGTGTGCCAGTTTAAAATTATCTAATGAGCGGTTGTCTGCAGCTAGCAGATAGCCTGCGCGCCAACAGGAAGAGGTGGTTTCAACTGAACATCCTCGACTGGGATGTCGAATACGAGTCGATGCAGGCCGGAGGAGACGTGATAGGATTGAAATAAAGTTGATCTGTTGGTTGAGTTTGGTGCTAAAATAACCGTGGAGATAGCCACCCATCAAAACTACAAAGGAAAACGGCCCTCTCCCACCTGAACACCCTCATCCAGGCCTACACTCCCTCCCACTCACTACGCTTGACCAATGAAAGGCGCCTGATACAACCACCTCAAAAAGGCCTGAGGTCGATAGCCAGACTCTTCTGTGGTTCCCCCGTGGCGGAACGAGTTACCGAAGTCTGTTCGATCTACAGAGTCGCTCTCAGTCTCAGTCAAGTCTAAAGACTCAGCTCTTCACTGAACACCTTGGCACATATATAAACTCCAAAAAAACAAAAAATTGTGTTTAAAAAAAAGCATTGTCATCTAATTGTATTTTGCATTGTATTCCCTCCTCACTGCCTGCAGGCACAGACCCTATCACACTTGACTTGAACTTGTTTTATGGCACTTATCCAGGTTGTTTTCTCCTGACTAGATCCTTGCTTGTGTTGTACAGGTTCATCTCAAAAAAATAGAATATCGTGAAAAAAGTTACATTTTTTGCCACTCAAAAAATATTGAACTTTTTCTTGATTTTTTTTTTTTAGATGTACCTGTATTTACTCTCAGATGTACATCGCCTTGGACAAAAGCATCTGCTGAATGAAATTTGAATTAGAATTGTAAAAAAAAATTCTAAAAAATTAGAATTGTAGAACTGATGCGGCTGTTCTAGACTCATTGTTAAAGATCAGTAGTAGTAGGTTGGTAACTGATTCATTCATTTATTTATTTACTCAGAAATATACCATTTTGACAATATTAACAAACATATGCACGTTTTGGAACGAGCATGTCGACTCGGGTATAAATATCCATAACTACTGCAGAGGTTTTACACCCTTTCCCACTGAGGACAAAAGCCAGATGTTAGTGTGTTTTCTTGTCCTGTGTTAAAGGAGTTATACAGACTGCAGGGATCACTCATTCACCCTGTGACTCTACTGCTCACCACAGCTCAGCATCATCTCATCCTGAGTCCTACAATCTAACATTGCATTTCTGTTTTACCCATTTTATTTGCAGTCTCATTCAGGCTCTGCTGCATGTGGAGGAATTTCTGCACCGTTTACCGCTGCACGCTGCTGGAACTTGTGTTTTTGATGATAAGGCCAGGGAGGAGGCTAAAACCTCTGAGCCACATTTTCCGAGATAAGACATGAATTTTTGCATTCAGAAGGAATGTACTGCTTTCTGCTCATCTGCTGCACCGAGGTCAATTCTAATGATATGGAAAAGATTTTCTCCCTCTCTTACAGATTCTTCTGTGTACACCCAGTGCAAGGTTATGTTGTGTTGGGTTAAGGGGATTTTTTCTGGCACCCACATTAAGTAAGTTTACTCTGCTTTTCATTGGAGGAATTGGACAAACCTTATCAGAAGGTTCGTTCATTCTGCAGACCAGTGAGTAGGACATCAAGCCTCATGAAAGCACATAAAGCAGCACATATGAAACCAAAACGTCTTGTTGTGGTGTAAGACAGACAGGAAGTGTGAGAGAGAGTCGCTATGATTCTGCCACTGGCGCTTTCACATCAGAGCGGTTTCCCGCGGTTGTGCTTTTGTCAAGACAGATGCAGTGTAAAACACCTGTGAGTGGCATCAAACTGAAGCTGCGCGAGGATGGAGGCTTACAAGAGGAAAAACAAATCAGTACTCTCCTCAAGTCTAAATCCACTGAAACACTCTTGCTAAATATGACTGGCCCTGATTTTTGCTTCTGCTTTTTGTGCTGCACTTGTATCACTTTATAACGCACTTTAAGACTCAGCATGACGGTACCTATGGGTCGAATTAAAACCATGATTACGAATTACTCCACTCTTGAATGTTACTGTTTTCTCGTTAATTAATTTCGTGCACAATTGTTTTAACTGCACTCTTGGCATCGTTAGAAAAGAGGCTGTGCCGTCAATTATTCTTTATCGTGTCTTATTCAATAAAGCTTGAATGAATGAAAAAAAAAAGAAAAGCGTGCAGTGATTACTTTGTTAATGATTACCTCATGAAAGGTAATGTAATTTGTTTTACTAGTGCCCTCAGTCATTTTATTTGAACAGTTTTGTCTAGTCAATGTAGCTGTAACAACATTCCTATTACATTTATCTGCTCGGAACTGCTGGGCGAAGTCATCTACGTAAGGAGTGGCTCAGCAGGTAGAGCGGGTTGTTATTTAATTATAAGGGTGGTGGTTCGATCCCTGGATTCTTCTCTTATAGCACTGCTCTGTTATTCAGGAAGAAGGGTGGGGTGGGGGGGTGGAGGGTCAAGTTGCCACATTACACATGTATTAATGAAAAATAGATTTTTACATTCGCTTTTTATTAATTAATTCTGACTGAAATGCAAACAGCTTAAACAGGAATCCACTATGATGCTATAATACATTGACATGAAAACAACTAATAGGCCATCAGACCAGTGTGTACATGTGTCCAATCACTTTGTGTGATGACATCAGTTACGCTAAGCTGTCAATCAGTTCAGACATGGCTGCCTGATTGTGATTCATGCCAGCACTGAACTTGAGAGCTATTGACTTACATGACATGAACTCAGCTGTCCACATTGCTAATGTTAGCGGTTAAAGCTAGAACATACAGACACATTGTGGGAACAGTGCCTTACAGCCATGTGCAGGAAAAACAATCAATGCTCTGGTGATTGCTGTGTTAATCTGGCCGTATGTCAGTCCTGATCGACTTAAAGGTCGTCTTATTTGTTCGGCCTTATTGACATGTTTGATTCAAGATTTTACTCACCTATCAATTAATGTGCTTTTGACACACATATTAAATATTGTCTTGTTGATAAAAAGAAGAAAATATAGTGCAAGGTCAATTATCTTGATGCTTTGATCCTGCCATCGTGTGTTAGACACACACAAGCCAAGTCCACATTCAGGCCACTGGTTTTATGGTATGATCGTTCCACAGCAGTGATGTAATGTGTGTCAAGAAACCACACGCTACGGACCTGTACTACAGCCTTTGAACGCTACCCACAGGTTACTCATTCACAGAGAAGGTGACAGTTTGATCGTGGTGAATGGCGCTTCAAACATGTTTCAATGAGTGGAAGAAGCTCGCCGTCATTATTACTGTAATGATGAAGTGTAAATCTCCACTACTGCTGCAGCATTATGTTCAGGAAGCACATTAATTAGATGTAGTTATTTCAGCAAAAAACACATGCAGGTTTGATGCAGATGCACTTAACATATTAGCAATTATCAGTTTCTGATTCACAGAAAGGCTCAGTAATACATGCTGCATTTCTTACAACACTGACCACGTGGATGAAAGTAAATTATTTTCATATTATTGGACCCTCTTTTAATCCAGCTAATTTAGTTCAGAGATTTTGTGAATGAGGGATACACAGACTTTAAAGTAGTGGGACACATACAGCCTGTGACTGGCATTTTATGACAAGTTGAACTGTTTAATCACACTGAAATGTTTGTTTCGATGGACAATAAATGCAGCTGGTTAAAAGGCACTAAAACCAACATTTACACAGCAAACAGCTGTTATCAGCAGGCTAAAGAGGTTGCAATCATCAACTAGGCCTATACAATAATACACTATTTACACAATTCACTTATCAAGCTGAACGTATCATATATGACACATGAGTTTTGGAGGCTCCTACATCATCAATGTGCAAAATAAAAAGGTTGTGAACCACAAAATGAGCCAAAATGAATGAAGTGTTCCTCTTCCACCTGCCAGTTCCGTTGGTGGATTTCTCATTGCTGCATGATAGCAGATAGTAGCTTATACAGAGTAATAACAGGAATAAATAGTGGAATAAAAATACACATATGTTCTTGTTTGGACCTAGAATGACTAGAATGAATTTGTTACATATGTTGTTTTAATATGTTTTTGTTGAAATTAAATGAAACTTTGAGTCTGAAATGATGATGATGTCTCAAATATACAAATTGAAACTCATATATCTAAATTGATATTTGAATTTTTTTTTGTGTGTGTGATTTGTTCAGAAGGACCATTAAAGGCTCCAGTTTCAAAGAATTGGAATTTTCTGTCAATTACTTCATAGTTCAAGCTTTACAGGGTTAATTATTGCCTTGAATGTTTTTTAGAAAAATGATAATGTGTAAGGTTGTGCCATTCCAACAAATATATCATTGTACTTTTCTATGACTGTATCTAACGGCCTTTGTCCAATCAAATCCAACTGTTTTACTTTCAAGTCATGTGCTGTTTGGTTCACCATCACTTATGCAATGTTACCAACGGTGCTTTCTAAAATGGACACACCTACAGTTGGGACAAACAGCCCACATTGTATCACATTACAAATGCATTGCTCATACATTTGGTTGGAATAGTGAGCTTGCTTTACAAACTTGCACAGAGAACACATGATTGTTTTTCTGTAGTGAGTTTATCAAACAGCTGAGTAGATCAGAATCATCATGACAAACAAATGAGAGGTGACATTTTGTTCTTCTATGTACTGTATTACAAATTCAATATGGTGCTTTTAATTTTCAATAATCCACTTTATAGGTAACTTTGGAACTATCACATTTCTGTCCGAGGCTAGTAGCTCAAGGCCACATTAGTCACAAGCAAAACACACCTGAAACTCCAGATCGACCAAACTGTCCATGGATGAGTTGCATTGTGGGCAATGTGGGTGCCGGGCTTTAACCAGAGAGAAAAACATGTGGAATAAAGAATATCTATGATTATACAGTGTCGGCTGTATTTTCTGAATGATGATGAATTCTGCGCCAAACATGGCTTGAAAGTAAGGTAACTATTAAGAAACTTTACAGTTTACAGAGTATGACATGGTCTAATATATCTTAATACAATGCTAAATCAATCTAATGTGATATTGTTTATATCCAGTGATCGGAATAACGGCGTTAAAATAACCATTTAAATGGGACGCGTTACAAACTAAAGCTACTCGTTGAATCTCTTGTCATCCGACTCGGCTCTCAGCCACAGGTTTTGTTTTTTCTTTGGTGCGGCAGGAGGGAGGGACGAGACAACCGCATCCGTGATGATGATTGGCTAAGGTCGAGTAAGCTGTCATCGTAAGCCAATAAGAGGCAGCGTTCGGTTTACACACACAAGCCGCACGCGCACGTGGCAGCCGCACACACCCACTTGCAGGCATAAACCAGAGCAGTGGGGAGTCCGAGGGAAAGTCGGCGTTTTCAAAGTGGAAGTACAGACACTACTTTATTTTCCTTTAGGTAAAAGGCAAGAACGAACATGTGACGTGTTCATTATGTCCCGGAGTGAAGTGTTTTTCCACGTCCGTTATTAGCAACTATAATCTAATGACGCATCTCTCAAACGGGCAAAAGCACTTCACATAGTTAAACTGTTTACTTTTATTGTTAAGAAAATACTTGAACAGTACAGTATGTCTACCAGTTGTGGTCTGTTGAGGTGCAATAAATAGTAAAAGTTCTGTGTAAGTACCTGTCTATGCAGTTCTACTCTATGTAACTGGCTTGTGAAACCTGCCTCGAAAAAAAAATCCAAATTCTTAGACATATTTTAAACAACAAAAAAAAAGAAGCAACGCAACAGAACTTCCCCTGGTAACTAGTTACTTTTACATTTTAATTCAGTTACTAACTCAATTACTTTTTGGGAGAAGTAATTAGTAACTATAAGTAATTACTTTTTAAAATGTAACGTGCCCAACACTGATTATATCAATAAAAATCCATACAATGTTTTATTTATTTAACATTGCGCCCTTTTAACATGGTCAGGCAGATGATGAAGTTGAAAAAAAATCATATCAACAGATCTTCAGTAGACCATAATGCTGCTAACAAAAGTAGCCTACAATACTTCTGTTAAAACATGATTGGTGTAAATAAATCGAACTTAAACATTCGCTCAAAAATACACGTTCAGTTACAGCCATCGAGAAAAAAAACAAGATTGTACTCAGAAGAAGTATTTGGTTCTCTCCTTCTCAAATTACGTTGGGTTCAAGGACTCAAGTAAATATATTTGCATAAAACATATTTCAATATTTGCAAGCAAGAATGACTAATCATGCGGGTGAATTGTTTATTGAATTTTTCCTGCCACCTGCTCCATTCACCTAAACGGGAAGTTCCCTCCACCCCCTGCTGTGCTCAATGTTTGTGGGGAATCACAAGGGCAGAGCCTAAACGTCACAGATCAACGCCCCACATGTCCTACACTCACATAATTCACTACCATATGAGCTAGATGGAAACTTTACGGATTGCTTCACTGCACAATGCACAATAATTAGCGTTTAGACAAATTGAGATCTTTCAACTGTACATTTATTTCCAAAAGGCTGCATATACATTTGCAAATTCTACTGTACAGAAAACATCCAAAATGTCCATAATTATAGATACAATATACCACAAAGCTGCCCTGGCATTACCAAACATAGATGTTCAGCACTAGAAAAGCTCTGCAGCCTATATTATAATCTTAAATATTTTTCAACTAATACCTTTAAATGTACTGTATGTCAGTAGGCTATGATTACTTGTTCTTTTTTTTTTTTCATCCCCATCTGTACTTTACAACATTCACCATTTACAGTAGTTAAACAAGGCACAAGAATAGTGATATGAAGCCGAAGGCCATGCGTGAAGCAAAAAAGAGCATGAGACCGGACAACTCAGGTGACAGAAAATCATGGACTCAACAGTGAACTTTTAATCTCATGAAACAGGGTTAGTCTTACACCAAAGCATTATACATAGTGAGAGTACGTTTGTGTGTGTGTGTGTGTGTCTGAGCTTACTTTTAAAAGAACATAATTTCAACACGTCGATGAGATACAGCAGACACAGCCGAAACACGTCCAGAATGACAGTGAGTGTCGAGGGTGATGGGGGAGGGGAGGGGAGGGGGGGGGTGTACCGCACAGACAGGTTGCTCTTGATGCAACATAAGCCACCGCTATATAAGCATTACAAAAGCACACATTTCCATTTTTGACATTCTTTGCTTGCAGGAATGAAAAGGAGAATCCAGTTAGTCACAATTAAAGATCAATCAACAATCATATTGAGGAAAATAATAAAAAAAAAAAATTACCTTTCACTTTCTTCACTTACCAGCTTAAATGACGTAAAAGATGGTTATAATTTGATTAGAGATGCATAGAGAGATGATGTGGATGAAGGAAGGCTCTTCATCTCAGCTGGATGAAACCATTCACATATATCAGGTCAGAAATGCTCAGAGATGGATGCAAAAGTCACCGTATCGTTCCTGATGAACCACCGAGGGACGTGTTCAAACATGTTTAGCTCTCGAAAATAGCCAACAGAAATTCAGTTGAAGAATTGTGGGTTGAGTTTATTCAGCCGACAGCAAGGATTTTATCTTTATTCAGGATCATTTGAATCAACCATTTGTGTTTGGAGCATAGACTGTATAAAATATGGACGTAGTGTCCGTGACGTCACCCATAGGTTTCTGAAGAGCAAAAATGAAGCAAATCGTAGTGCGTAGCCATCTTGGTAGCCTACCTCCGGTTACTCCAAATATGGACAAAGAGGTGGAGCGAGGGCGGAGCTGAGGCGGGTCGAATGAACGCTATTGGCTGAAAAAAAGCCGCTGAAAAAAGCCGCTTTATTCGAAATAATCAAACTAACTACGGCTAACCAGCTAGGTTAAATGCTAAATATCGTTGCTAGCCGGCTAACCCCACGACGATCTCTTTCCCAAACTCAGTGACTAGAATTAGCCGGGGTGACGCCCTTTAGACCGTCAGTGGCTAGTTGTCAATCAAAGTGGCGCCACTTAGATTGACAGCTATGAACTGTGCATAATGATGTATGCTGTATATTTTAAACGAACGCCTTATAAAAAAATTTGCCCCCCCCAGAGTTGTCATGGAGTAAAAAAACAGCTTATGAGACTAGAGCCATGTTTTGAACCAGGCTGTAAATATGTTTTTTTTCTGTCATAAAATCGGAAATTTAAAATGGGGCTCAGATGTAATTGACTCATTTCTGCAGCCTGCTCTAGCGTTTATTCGAGGAACTGCAGCTTTTTTGCACTTCTGCATTGGCTTCATTTTTCAGTGCCGGAGGTTGCCACTTGGTTTGGAGGTGCCAATCTGTGGATGAAGAAATGGTCTCTGACTTTGTTATTGTATCCAATCTGACTCCCAAAATCCCAGAATTTCAACTTTTCACAGCTTCTGACTCTTAATACAGTTGAGATTTAAAGAATTAGCACTAATACCATTTGGTGTATATGCAGCTTTTTTACACACAGACACCCACTGTAAATAGGTGATTGACTCCTTTGCCATTGCCAGTAGATTCTTTTTTCTTTGTTTTTTTGTTTTTTTTGGTGTCAAGCCCGACAATATGAACAAACAGGAAAAAAAAAGCAAACTGTAGAAAGCAGTTTCAAACACAACACCGTTTGAACAATGTCGTTGCCGTCATCATGTTCAACATGGGTTATGGCATTGCACCGGAAAAGGGGCAGAAATGAACGTGTCCACCCAGGAGCTGGAGCTAATAAATACCGCCATTACTGCAGAGTCACTTGGAATGAATAGCAACTGCACCCTTATTGCACAAAAGTCAGATAAGTATGTTTTTCGTCCAGATGAGATTGGGGACAATTTGGGATTTGGGGGGGCACAAGAGACTCGGGTGTCGTTAGAAATAAAGACCGAACTCAGCTGTGAGATTCTACAAAATCAAGCAGTGTGTAAAAGGGAGAAAACCGATGCGAAGTACAGATTTCATTTACACTCACACTGTGCATTTTCACATGGTTTCAAGTACTGCGATTAGTCAGACTCTTTCCTGAAATTAAACAATGGCGGGTTTGCCAAATGCCAACACTCAATCACGGGTATTAACCTAACCCCCCCCACACACACCTTGAAGGTTCATAATGTGTGAAAGAAGCCGTGGGAGTCGAACGAGGGAGATGTGTTATTTTGTCTTTACTTATAGAGGAGTTGGTAAATAAGATGGTATGATGTCATAGCCGGCCAAAAATCACTTCCTCCTCTTGATTTGTTTTAATAATGGTTTACATGACCAAACAGTAGCTACAATTCTGGGTGAAAAGTGCTACCAACACGAGTAGCTACCAAGTCTGACCTGCAGCTTTCAGCAGGTCGAGGCAGCAGCCAGTGTCTGTCTCTGTGTTTGTGTCACAGGTTGGTTTGACCCTTGACAAATATTAGATTTTTTTCAGACATCTGTGAGTTCATGAAAATCACGTTTGCACTAAAGTTTGCATAATGCCGACTGCCGATGTAGCAAACACTGGCTGACACGTCAGGCAAAGCTGCTGATGTTCACTGTTGGGGGAAAAAAAATCATTCAAATCAGTTTCAGAATTTTTTACAGTCAGCTTTTTTTTTTTTTAAACAGTGTACAATTACAACCTGCCTCTACATCTCCACATGTGTCTGTGATACACTGGCAGTTTGGGCAGGCCTATAAATTAGCGAGTCTATCATTTGTCCTACCATATTAAGCAACCAGAATACACTTAATATGCTTGTTGTTTTAAAAAAAAATTTGTCCACTTTTTGAGACACGTGCCGCTGAGCTTTCTGCCTTCGTGACAGCTCAATGGAGGTGAATGGAATTTCATTTATGCTGCTGTTTATTTCTGCACAGGAAAGAGTCCGTATGCCAACTATTAGCAGTATGTTGTGAATTTGGATGTTGATGAGTACCAGGATGTTGTTTCTGAAAACACATGTTTTTTTCAATGCGATCTTTAAACCCAGTGGACGCCACAAATGACGTTCCAGAAATCACAGAGGCAGACAAATCCTGGGCGGAAAAACCAGAGCTATGTTCTTGCATAATTTGGGTTGCCTTATTTACCCAGCGTGCATCTCTCTGGCAGGACGAGTTGAGGTACAGTATGTAAACCTCTCTGCAGCATGAAGGCTGGCTCCTGTCTCTGAATGCATTTCATGTATAAAGGATTATTTGAATGTGGATTATTTGTTTTTAATGGGCATTGAAAGTGGTAGATTATTTAATTATCCAGTTTTCAGTTGCACAAATTGTTAACTCCCAGTGACAGTAACATAATCAGTGAGTGTGTTGAGGTCAAAAGTTTCATGGTGTTCTTCAACTATAAGACTTTCTACAGCTTCCTTTCTGATGACTCGGCACAGAAGGTCATGAAGTACCAGCTCTAGAGGTCAGCCAACTTTTCATTTACCACGACCTCAGTGGTTGACACCTAATACATTTCTTGCTTTTTTGATTTCAAGTCTCACACGTGCAGAACATCCCGTCCCTTATCTCTCTCTCAGTGTGATGTGTTGAGCAGATATGTGACTGCGTGTTGTATTTTCCACACCATCATATTCCTCTTTTGTTTGTTGTACAGCACTGCCAGTCCATGTGCGCGTGACCTCTGTGGCCACGAATTGCCAATGTGTGTGTGCATGTGTGTTGGGGGTGAGGGGGAGGAGGTGGTCGGATGTGTCAGGGCCTGATACGAGGTCTGCGTGGCGGCTGTTAATGGTAGGAATTGGTTGATAAGATGCGGGGATACGCTGCCTGCTGTGACAGGAAATGATGTTTTACAGTTTCCTCCCTCTCTATCTCTGTTAGGGGAAACTGTAATGAACTGTAATGCCACGGTTAGAAATCTCACTCTGACACATTAAACCACAGCCATGTTTTTTTTTTCTCTGTATAACACATGGGAGGTCGCCCTCTGACCGCGCCGTCCTTCAAGGTTAGACTGGGGCAGATGAAGATTTTTTTTTTAACTGATTTTTTTTCGTATAAATGTTCATACAACACTGACCGTCTATCGGAGGTGTTAAACTTATTTGAATTTTTTTTTAAGAGATGAAAATGGGTGAATTTCAAGATACTTGGCTTTGAAAGTTCACAATCACAACATTTAAGCAATCAGCAGCTTCCTTTTAAAAATATAATATTGGACGTCAAAAAAGTAGCTTCTAAGTCCTCATTCATTCGTTGACAATGGGATATGATGTGGGGGAGGGGGGGGGGAGAAATTAGATCAGATATTTCTGAAATGAAGCCACAGGTGTATTATCTTATTTGCATATAAGAACCTCTATGCAAATATGTCCAGCTGCCGTGTTGACCACTGGGAAAAGAGACGGCAGGGACAGTCCCGAGGAAAAAAAGGCTCCCATCTCTTCCAACACAGATTCATAAAATAACAGCCACAAAAATTCAGGACATGTTCCCTCCCCCTCCTCGTTAACCATTCACCCTCTGAGCTGGAAAATGAATATGCAGAGGGGCAGATTTAATCGAAATAAGGAACAAATAAATTAACTTGAAATCGAGTGGAAAGGCAGAAAAAAGATTTACAGTCCATCCTCGGACAGATTCTTAAAAGACGGGTTTCAGCCCACAGCAGGTCCCGGCTCACCTCCACCTGCTGTGGTTGGTCAGCATGTTGGCTGCTCGCACCGTCCACTCATAGACACAGTGTGTTGTCCATCACTGGCTGATAGATGCCTGAATTCGGCAGTTTTCACTCATTGTCTCTGTGGCTCAGCCTGTATATTCGGGAGCTGAGTCCTCTGTGTTCTGATTTGTTAGCGTGCCCGTTCCGCACAGACCGCCCGCCTGTATGTGATTGAAGTCAGTCTCCGGCTCATCCTGGTCCTTGGGGAAGCTTTTGGAGTGGATCTTGCCAATCTCCTCGAGGGCGCTGGCTAGAGAGTCAAGGTCAGCAGTGTCCTGGTGGCGAGCCTCCCACAGGCTCAGTATTACCGCCGATGGACTCTGCTGCTTTGCAAAATAACCCAGGTTTCTGTAGGGGAGCACACAAAGCTGGATTAATGAACGACACAGGCAGAGGTCACTCTCAGGGACAGAGGACAGGAGAAAGGATTCATGTTGGCCTTTAGGTATGTGTCCATTATGTATGAATCTATCTTGTAAAAGACAGGAGTCAAACGGAATGTTTCAATGATTCAAATGGTTTTAATTTCCTTTCAAAGTGTTGGGTGTGATTTCAATGCACAGAAAACAAACAGTTATTAACTTGTGGACCTTAAAGGATAAAGCAAGCAAATCCCATTTAAAGACCAAAACCAACAAAGTGCTAGTCAATCTCTCGATGCTTGTTCCACCCTGTCTGTGGCACTCAAGCCCATTGGTTCTCACTGAAAATCTTTAAAATAGGTCAGACATATTATACACATATTTTTGTGTATAAAATCAAAACAGACAAACACTGCAGTTTTTAGAAAGCATGACTCAGATAGAATGTAATAGTGAATATGTTGGAGAGAAGAAAATCAGGATTTGTTGACAAAAAGAAAAATATAAAATATAGAATTGTGAATTCTAGAATCTGCGAATAAATTTTACAGTACATTCAAAGTATTTGTGATAAATTTTTAAAGCATTTGAGATGCCCAAATGTTTCACAAGGTCTTAAGTATCAAGTAGGGCCAAGAACCCTTGTACAAAAAACCTACTATAATTATGTCTACAACCCTGAAAAAACAGAGTGTGATCATTTTCTAATCCTTTTTGACATATATTCAACTGTAAACTGTACAAAGACAATGCATTTAATGTTTGACCTCATCATCTCTATTGATTTTTATAAATATCTGCTTATTCTGAATTTAATGTTGGTGGGACAGGAGCAACAGAAGACTGTGAAAGTTGTGGACTGATCCAAAAACACCTGTTTGGATCCTTCCACAGGTAAACAGGTTCATTGGTAACAGGTGATAGTATCATGATTGGGGATGATAGGTTCATCCTGGAAAGACTCAGTTGTTCACAAGCAAGGGTGGAGAGAGGTTCAAGCACTTTGTGAACACATGATTGTATAAAACAGATTAATACATGGGCTCAGGGACATGTTTTACACAGCATCCCAACCACAGATGTACTTTGAAAAAACACTGTATAAAAGACTGTTATCCACATGTTCTCATATCCACAAGTCCCACAGCATCCAGATCAGTCCTAAATTAATACTAACAAAACCAGTATCCACTTCATTCAAGTATTAAAAACTCAACTAAATATATATGTCTGTTTACAAAATTAATTTTGTAGAAATTGTCTTGGTGTAGTAAAACAAGCATTTGGCTCTACAGGTAGGTAACACAAAAAGTATGGCATTTAAAGACTCTTAAAAATATAATCAAGAATACATTTCCATCACAAAAGATCTGTAATTACTGGCAAACATGGTTTGGTTTGGATTTAATTCCCAGGTGCTGTCAAAATTAAAGAAAAGAGAGCTTGTTGCCATGCCAATAGGATGCCTTTATGCGTCATGTGGCATGGCAGCCAGTTGGGGGCAGTGTTTCACTTCTGCTGCTTGGTGCTTCACAAGAGAAAAATACATCAAGCAACATAAAAGGCTGCAGCCATTGGTCACATCAGGCTCAGTTCAAAGCTGCCCAACTTGGAGAGGAAAGCTTATCTGGATAATTTGGAATCCCAAAGGACTCTTAGATACCAGCGTCTCATGAATCATGCACTTAACAGGAGATTATAGCTGCCACAAGCAAAGACCGAGCAAAGACAACAACAGGATTGAGTAAATATTAGTGTAGTGTCTCGTCGTGAATGCATGTTTTCATTTGATAAAAAGGACAGGCAAGTGATAAATGAGTAATCACACATATGTTAGACGGACTGATGAACAGAAATGTTAGACATGTATATGATAAACACAGCATTCAGCAGACAGCAGAGAAAACACTCAGCAGTTCATTAGAACCACTCCTGATTATTTAACAGTTATGAAGAATAAAACATACCTGGGGAGCAGCTGCACATAAAGCCACATTCACGAGATTAACAAAACTCACAGGATTGTTATCATTCCCGTCAGCGCGTGTTCAAGGCGAGGCCACTACAGAGGACAGGGTGCACACATCATGCAGTCTCACAGAGGGGGCACATCACACGCTCACCGATCTAAGTGGAGTTTCTGGGCTAAGAGTTGCCAGTCCTTGCCCTTGGCGTTGGCAGTGTCGAAGGTGGCACAGATCCTCTGGCGGATGGACAAGGGGATTTTGAAGGCCTTGGGCCCCGTCTGGGACGTGATGGTGCAGTCTGTCTGCATAAAAAATGGAACTGACTCCTTTTCAGTCTGGAGGAACAGGACAGAAACAGACAGTAATAATCGGACGGTGGTCAGATTTGCAAATGTCCTTAAGTGCTTGTTTTAATGGGCCTGGCGAGCCAGACGGTTCGGACAGGTCTGTTTAACATTTTAAAACATTAGTACATAGACTGTGGACAAATAAGACACATGCGGGGACATCTGCTGGCCTCTAGGCTTCCATTGGTCAGAATCACCTGAACCCAGCTCACTGGTTGGCCGGTCAGTGAACGCACCCTCAGCTCATTTGTCAATCTGAATTTGTTATTTTTAAAGATTGATTTTCTCCCATATATGTCACACAGTTACTTCAATTATACCATACTCAAGAAAGCAAAGCAGTGGTTTCTCTGTTGAACTCTAATCAGCAAGACTCTCAGCTGATTGCATCCTTTGTTCAACGTCCACAAAAATCTAAACATTTTAAAGCCACCTTTCACGCCAACAGGTGTATGTGTTTGGTGTTCAGGATTTCACTTTAAGAACACATCTCCCATACTTCATGTGGCTTTACGTCTGTATGCTGGCAGTCACTTCTTCATCCGGCCTTTCAACATTCTATTATCTGCCACTTCAACTCTCCAACTGCAGCACCAGCACTTTCAGCATAAACTCCCAGATGGCTCAAGTATGTACGTCGTCTGCTGAGGTTCATTTTTATTTCCTTGTTAGACAATGACTGGAGATACGTCCACACCAACTTTAAAGGTATGGTCACATTACACATTGTAACAAAATTCAATCAAACGTTTCCTGTTTCCGTCTCTCACTTGTGTCCGAGTGGAATTGCACAGTCGGCCAATAGAAACACTGACCACACTGTGTTTGGAAATACAGTATTACACTCATTATCCCACTGTGTGCCATCAACCTGTTTAGTACATCACGGTGCCAGACTACCAACAGCATGGCTCTCTTACACTGTTTACAGTCTGTGATGGCTCTGCTCACTATTTATTTATTACCCACTGGAACCCTGACATCACACTCTGTCGACGAGTGCTGGACTGTTTTGTCGAATGGAAGGCGAATATACCACAGCCCTCCTCACATGATCAACAGAATGGGATACCCCCACCACAAGGTAGTGTAGTTTTATCTGTGTGTGAACATTTGAAATTTGAAAATGAAATGACAAACCTAGGAAAGAGTTAGGAATTAATGCATTAAAGAGTTTCAGCTTAATGTAAATGATGTTTCGTACAAAAAAAAAAAAAAAAAGGACGATCTGAAAGAATTTAGTTGCAGTAAACAGTTGCGTCTTTGCAGTTATTTAAAAATCAACCAGAAAAAAAATAAGGTTTTTACAAATGGAAATTTGGACAATTAATTCAGATACTTTTTTGCCATTTGTCTGGAAATTTGGTTAAAATTTGTGCTAAATTTGGGGGAAAAAACTTGAGTTGGCATAAATCATAAATCATGACCCAAAATACAATGTAGACTCTCAAATTTTGAAAATGGAAATTTGCACCAAAAAAAAAATTGAGATGGAAAAATTGGCATAGCCTTAAATCCACCATCTGAGATTTGACTGACGCTCTTTTAATTATGTCATCGCGTTGTGTCCTCTTCTCCTGCACTGTTTTAATGCAGTAATGGGTGAAAATTCATTCAGATATTCTTTTGCCATTTGTCTGGAAATTTGGTTAAACTTTGTGCTAAATCTGGGGAAAAAAACTTGTGGACTTTCCTACAAATGGTCTTTTTACTGCCTGTGCCAAATTGAATGTGTTGATGATGTGAACTCACAGCTCCAATAACAATTTTATTTCTTCTTATCCTATTATGATAAACCCTAACTAATCACGAAAGTAGGATTAAAGCATATCATAAAAAGTAATTGCAAATAATATTTCACCTGTGTCTTGACTTTAACACTGTGCATTTAAAATGTGTTTGTGGCCTTGACGTAGGACGAGCAGGTTTGCGGCCGGTTGTGAACGAGCAGTTGGGTAAAATCAATGAGTAGCACTCTCTTCTGCCTTAACAAGTACTGTCAAGGTGCTCTTGAGTGAGGATTTCTAACTCCTCGCTGCTCCAGTGGAGCTGCTCAGCCGATGACAGAGGACTGTTGTTACACCGGGCAGCTCCCAGGTGTTAATGCATGTGAATGTGATGCAGGCTATTTGCTGGAACACATGTCCCCCTGGACAGATAAAGGTTAAAAAATATGTACAGTAAATGCGGTGAACAGCTGGATCCGATGTCTGTGTTTAGCATAAATCTGTGAAGAAAGAAAGAAAGAAAGTAAAGAGTGTCCTCCTTGCTCTATTAATACACAATGCAAGCTCAGGAGAGCTGGCCCTGCTGTCAGTGGACACACTCCAGGAAGGTTACATAAAGGTTGAGCACGAAAGTGAAACGCCCCCCCTCCCTCGCCTCGCCTCGCCTCCCGCAGCTGCAGAGCCTCACCTCGGCCACAGCCGTGTAGACCTGCAGAATCTGCTCGTGGCCTTTGACCTGGCGTACGCTGATTTTGCAGGAGAGCTGGGCGGTGGCGGGGCTGTATCTCTCCAGAGAGAAGGCACAGTGCAGGGGCTGCTGGTTGCTGCACCACACTTGGGGGAAGGAGAACTCCTAAGGAGGTGGAAGAAAAAAAGAAGGACATCAGAAACATAACACGGTGCATAAACGATGCCAACATATGCTGTAAATGAGATGATTCAGCTCCCTGTTTTACAGCACATGTGGCCACGCTGTCACATGCTCAGGCGCTTCCACGCGGCGAGATAAAAGGTAAAAGCTCACTTTGAAGTCTCAGTTATTCCACGGCCTGATGTATTCATGCATAGATATAACTATTGTTGAGGAGAGAAAGAAGATATCCTGGTATCATTTACAAATATAGCCTGATTCCCTCCTACAGGAACTCGAAAAGCAGAAGCAGCTTGTGGGCTTTGTTCTGTAAGCAACGTATGTAGGAATACGAGGACGAGGGAAAAGATTGCCTTTGATGTATAATTAATTTCCAGCGGACGGGCACATCTGTGGGGAAGCGTCCTTGACCTCTGCCCGTCTCCGTCTCCGCCATATCTGCATATTAAAAGTGACCTGTAAATGATTCTTGGTGAAGACTGTGGCATTAAAAGCGGCGGCCGGTGTGTCTACTGATGACTTAACCCTTGTGTCTTTGATCTGCCCGGTGCAGCTCACAGCGGCGGATAATGGAGTCTGGGAGCGGCGGCGGAGCGGGAGGGGGAGGGGTGATGGACGTGGAAAGCTCGGATGCTCTTTAGCACTAAAAGCTGACTTGATGTATGGCACGACGCTCGGCTATTATTCTACACCTGCTCCACCAAAGCAGGTTCTCTGTGGCTGCCTGTCGTCCCGAGGCCCTCATAAATAAGGCTGCGGAGAAGGTGGATGTCTTTGAAACACAGAGCTTTCAGCCTGCATTCACATCTTTAAGCAGCACACAGCGTACAGTGGGGACGCGGCTCGGCTGCTCTGCAAATGGCAACGACAGGTACAAAGCAGCATTCACTGACTGCTAATACTGTTTGCATCTTAATGCCCCGGCAAGCAGAACAAACACAAAGCTATTAATCTCAAGTCACGTCCATCTTTATGATCCTCGAGAGAGAAACGTGGGTGACGGCTGGGTCCAGAAAAAAACGCACACAAACACAAATAACAAGTCAAAACCAGATGAATGTTACGAGCTGAAGAGAAATTATGTTCATCAAGCCAGATATGACGTGTCCTCTTTGCAGGAGCATATGTGACAATAGCTGGTGCCAAACATCACCACCTAACACTGAGGATTTCTGTCTAAACCCAAGGGGGCTGTTGCTCTGTCACTTGGCGTCTGACGGGCTCAGCTGCAGCTCAGAGCAGGTTCGGCTCAAGCAGAGCTATCAGGGGGTTTAAGATGCAGCTGTGCTATAAACTGGACCTGACTGCTCTGTCATGAGGAGCACAGGTTCAGCTCAGGTCAGTGTTCTTTCATTGTAATCAAGAAAGTGTCAGATGTTTCACTTTACCTGATCATATCATGAACTGCTGTGGAGAGAATCTATGGTTGCTACTACAACAATACATCATATGTCTTATCATTTACAGTCTAGTCTAGACACTTTTCATCATCTCAAAAATACATTTTTAAAAGTACTAATCATCATTCCATAAAACATTTGGCCCCTTCAATAATAAGTCTGTCTCCTAACAATCTACTGCCGTACTGTAAAATATATTGGCTCACAAAATCAGTCTATAATAGATCTATGGCTTTTTCCATATAAAAAAATGAACAGAAAAGACCAAGCTAATGACTTATAATGCATATAAATGCAGATTTTATGAGTTATTAGAGAGTTTTTATTTTGCTAATATATATATATATATATATATATATATATATATATATATATATATATATATATATATATATATATAATGTATATGTGTATGTATAATGTATAATGTGTATATAATGTATTAAAGAAATGTGTCTTGAAATGGATGAACATGAGTATCCATTTGTTTTTCATGTTGTGGTTTATCTGGACACATAAGCTGATGGATGTGTATGTCCAGTACAGCTGAAGCTGGACACTGTTGTACTGTAGATACTGATGTCTTGGACTCCCGTGGACGATGGACCATAAAATTCATAAAATAAAATTTAATGTATTTCGTGCAAAGCATTAAGATTCTTTTTTTACATCAATAAACATTACAAGTATATCCTGTAGTCAGTGTTGTACCCGAACGCGTTCAAAGAACGTTCGTTCATGAACTAACTCATATTTTGGGTGAACGTGAACGTCCCGTTCATTTTTGCTTGATGAACGTTAAATTGTGAACGCACTCATTCTGCTGTTTCTTGAACGGCACTCTGATTTCGTTCAGATTACGTTCATGCCAGATTTCAAGAGCCCTCGGCGAAAAACCAAGCTAAAACAGTAAAAACACATGGTAAACGACCATTAAAATGTCGCGGATAACCACCCGATCTGGCAACCGCAAGTCCTGCCTGTCGCTCTACCAACTTCATCATCAGCGGTCGTCAGTCTCGTCACAATTCACATATGTGCAAGGAAGGAGGATGCGTTTACTGAGAAACTAATTCCCATACAGTCGGGAATTAGCTCGTAGCTCGTGGCAACGTAAAAAAAAAAAAAAAAAAGAACTAAAAAAAGAACGAAATAGTTCATTTTGGGGAAGCATGAACTTTAGTTCACAATTTTGAATTATGAACGATGAACTGAACTAGTTCATATAGAAAGTGAACTTTCCCAACACTGCCTGTAGTAGAGTGCCTTGTTAGAACATGTTACCAGATCAACATTACAGTTCAATACATGTACAATACACAGAGATGATAAGTGAAGCCTGGGTGGAGAAAACACCACAGTAATTAGCTCTTAGCAGCAAAAACAACATCTTGTAAATCAGCCCTGATCTCATGTGATGTCTCGTCAGTTGGTTACCTGACATGTGGTAAAGGGTTTGATGCTCCACAGGAACTGGGGAACATCCTGGATGGACACCTGGAGGCTGAAGGTGTTCGCTCGGAAAGGCAACATCTTTGGCTCCTCGAGGAGCTGACCCCCTCTGCTCTTCTCTGCTGCCACCACTCCCTGGAGGGGAGGGGAGAGGAAAGGAAAGGAGAGAAGGGAAGGACAGAGGTCAGAAAGAAAAAGGGCATATGAGAGAAAGACAGAAGAAAACAAAGATGGGGACAAAGAGAAATGACGAATGTGAGAGAAAGCTAAGAACACAAGAATCCTCTGGTTGCCTTTGAACGTACCCTACCTTTGCATATCAGCCTGAACACCTGTTGCTAATGCTTTCCTCTGTCACATCCACTAATTGACTCATCACAAATTTTTAACACAAAAGCCAAGCAGTGACGTCAAGCCTCTCAACAAATCACACAACTCCGGCTCACATTAGCATCACATTTGCAGCCTCAACATGACGGATTGAAGCCTGAATTTAATGCTGGAGAAACGGGTGCATGGAGAGGAGGAGGGGGGAGGTTGGAGGGGGGGGGGGGGGGGCGGCTAACGTCCATCTCCCAAATTGAATTTGCGGTGATGAAAGAGCACTTTGATTGTCGCTCGCAGGTATTCATCTGTCATCATTGTTCAGTGTCCCGGTGGGATGATTCCGGGTCTGGTCTGTCTGTCCTTAGCCATCTTGATCACAAAGGGAGAAGACAGAGAACAGAGCTGTGACTAATGCCAGGCCGCACTGATTGATTCTGACTAAGTGTCTGTGTGTGCAAGATGGTTACGCATGTGTGTGTGTGCACTTTTACACGTGTTTGCAGAAAAGCGTGCCCGGGGCATCCTGCATATTGTCATTGCTGTAGGTGTGAGAACAATCAACTATTAACGAAATGCAGATGAAAGAGGTTCATAGGAAAAACAAAATGTGGCAACAGGGAATGTGAAATATGGCGTTCCTCCTCTGCCATCTGCCTCCGTCATTCAAAAACGTCAGCACACCGATCAGCCGGACAACGCTAGAATTTCTTGGTTTTCCCATACAGCCCATATAAGGTTCCTTCGTTTGAACTCATCCGAAGCTGTCAAGACGCCATGATTGAAGTTTTGTGTAGACTGTTGCTGTTTGACACATCACACACACGATTGATGTATCAGATCGTCTTTTACAGCTGTGGGAGTGTTGCAATGTCAACCGAGAATGAGAAATCCAGACAGAAGGATTGCAAAGTTGTCGGAGGTATTTTTTTTGGGGAGTCCAGACTTCCAAAAGTAAAAGTTCTGTTAATCTTCCAGCACGCATTAAACTTTAAAACTGTTAACAGGTGCACGACCGGACAAAGCTGGCTGTCGGAAGTTTCGTATACTTAGCTTGGATATGATGACGACACCATTTACTAGGGTTGGTCCAGATAAAGCATTTTTGACGAATACGAGTATGATACGAGTAAAACTCGTCAATATCCGTGTCCGTGCTGAAGGAAAATCCTCATTGGGTAACTGACTGTCTTCACGCTCTGTGATTGGCCAGTCACACACAGCGCCCGCCCCTCCTGACACAGACACTCTGCACGTCTCTCGTAACGTTTGTAAAAGGCTTTGAATACAGTAGATAAACAACTTAAAATAATTTTCGCGCACACTTCCGGTTTAGGCCCCGCCCACTCCGAGTACAGATACAGATAATTTAGATGTTTGAACAGATACAGATACAGATAGTGGTGTACTCGCTCATCCCTACCATTTACTTCATGTGAAGCTGTCGTGATGGCATTTTTTCAGTTTTCTGTAGTGTCATGTCATGATCTGTTGCAGCTAAGTGATATAAAGTTGCATCAACCAAAAATGAGAAATAACCGATTATATTCTTGTTCACGATGTTAGAATTCGGGACATTGCAGAAATTACCCTTTGTCAAAGCTAAAGGGAAAAGGTTGAGGTAAACAGTATTTGCTGGTAACATTTCCACTGGGCAGTAATGTCTGCCTGCAGTAACACACTAATGTAGCTGGCATTTCCAGGTATGATGTTTGTATCCACTGTCTCTCCGGTTTGACCTGAACGCTGTGACCTTGGAAATGTAGGGGGCGTTATTCCTGCCCATTCCTGAGCATCAACACTTTCTCCATTGTTACAAGTGATAAAAAGAACAAGTGTGTTTTTTGTTGATTTTAAGATGTTAACTGACCTGAATTTTAATCTGCTTCAAAAATGACTTGATGAAATATTTAAAATGTTTGTTTGGATTTAACTGGAAGGTCTTACTTGCTGAAAGAAAGTCGTGCAGTGTAGTATCAATAGAAAACGCTGATCCTAACTCAGCTGAAGAAAATGTCTCCCTCGCATGAGTGTTTGTGTTGCACCAGGCTTCCTGTTGATCCAGAATCCAGTGTGTGATTGTGCCGGAGTTTGGAGAACACACAGCGGAGATGTGGCGCTAACAGACAGGAGCCCAAGGGACGCGCAAAAAGTCTGGCATCTGCTCGGCAGGCTGGGAATTCATAAACCAGATCCAGAATGCATTTTAAAGCCAGCTGCCACTGACGGCTGCGACATGACAGAAAAGCGGTCGGGAGGCAGAGTCAGTCACGAGGCTGGCGGTGCTCTGTTCGGCTCGCCTCAACTCTTCTGTTAGTCTGGTCTCTCTGGGGAGGACGGGAAGCTTGATTTCCCTGATGCTCACTGATGAGATCTCAATGCTTATAAACCCTATAGGTTGCTGAAGGATAATCAAATCAAATAAGATAAAAAAAGAAGAGTGATTGGCTAACATGTGAATGGCTGTGATTACAGAACAGCAGCCTTTGTCTCAGTCTATTGAAACCGCTGGAGGAGCATCTGTCAGGCAGCTACAAAGTCCCCACTATCAGCTCTACAGTATTGTTTCACAGTGGTAATGAATCTGCAATCACTCACATGGTTTAACTGGTAGACAGCACACGCTGAGGTCCCCGCTGCCTCAGACAGCCCGGGCAAAAACACATACGCTCAAGATGTTCAGTCTGAATCTAGGCCATGACCTACAATGTGTACTTCCTGTTGGAGCAGGAATTGAAAATGTGCACCCTCACGTTTTTGCGAACGAGGTTAGAGACAGCCGAAGTTGTGATGTACGGAAAGGCTGCTGAATTGGTCTGTTTGAATCCTGCACTGTTGAGGAAATGTGTGAGAAACGACTCTCAACAAAACAAAAAAATCCTCAATACAATAGTGACATTAAAGCCACTTGTTGGCCGACAGCAAATCACCTTAAATGTAGCAGCCTTGCATTGACGAACTGTTCATTTAAAGGGTCCCAAAGACATATTTTCTCACACACCTCGACTGATATCAAGCCACGCAGATGGTTTCCTTTCAATCAGCTCACACTCTGAGATATTTGCCTCTGAGATGTCTGCCTCCATCCCAATACAACGCAGATGAATGGCACTTAATTGTGGTGCTCACAGCTTTGAAAAACGCCATTCAAAAGCAAACTGTCTTTCGAGAAATAATGTCCCACTGACTCCGGATAATCCACAAACCTCATTAACAGTTTTCCTTAGACTAAGAAATAGTCCCTGTGAGGACTTGACCGTGTATTCTGTGGATTATCCTGAATAACACTGGAGCGAGACACTGCAGACACATTCATTTGGAGCTGTGTTTCTGGCAACTGGACTAATGTCAGTCTAATAGTCATTCTCTCCTGTCAGGCTTTGTTTTCATCCTCCACCAACTCCTGGGGGAGACACCTGGCTCTTTAGCTGCTAAATGTTTGCCTATGTTCCCCAGGTAGTCACTTTGTCTGCCACTGGAAACAAGGCTGATGAGAGCCGTGAGAGTGAAGCAAAACAGTAAAGTAGCGGGCTGTAAAAAATCAAAACAACAAGCTGAAAGATGCTAAGACGATAATGACTCAACCTTTGTTGAGTAAACAAAAGGGGACAAAAAACAAAGATCCAAACACTGAACCATCGTCCTCCGCCCCCCCACCTGAAAGGCGTGCGGCGTGTCGTCCACACAGTACACCCGCAGGCTGTAGCTCATGGACCCCGCCTCCATGCTCCCGAACACGGCCAGCTTCAGCCTCTTGACGGCAGCCTGCGTCAGGGGCTCACCGACCAGGGCGTACGAGCCTGGCTGGTCCAGCAGCAGGTGGCAGCTCGTCGAGTCCATCAGGCAGTAACAGGAAGTGGACTCCTCCTCCACCGACATCACTTCCTGCAATGAAGAACAGAGGTGGCAGCCATGAGGACACAGTAGGTGATGTTGACCTCTTAACTCTCATCTATTTATTATTACAGGTTATTATTATTATTAGGATTATTTTAGTAGTTTTGTAAGGAAAAATGTTATTTGAAAAGAATAAATTATTGCACAATTCATATTATTTTTTTCTTATTTATTTCCTGTTGACAGCTGAGAATAAAATGGAGCACAAAAGGTTTACTGCATTCACTTCAATTCATTCAGCAGCAGAGATAGGCTGAGGTAGAGATAAGGGTTCAGCAACAAGCAAAAAGAGAGAGCACCACAGGCGGGTGTTGACCACAGGAGCTGACTCTTGTCCACCTATGTTACTGCATGTTATGATAATGAAATATGCACATGTCTTGTATGTCTTCACTTTATTATTTCCCCCAAAATACGTCATTATTTAAACCTCAATATGACACGAAACATGGCAGATTCATTAACCTGACATGAGGATGAGATTTAATTAAGATTAAGATTTGCATACAAACAGCATGCATTATCACCTGCACTAATCAAGTCTATATTTAACCTTCCTATCAGTTCATTTAATCTGATATTCATTACTGTCATGAAGCAAATCATTACTACATATATATACATACTATGTGTGTAGTGACTAGTCCTATACTAGCTGCTACCTGCTGATAGTGGGCTTGACGTTGTTTGGACTTGTACTCAGGTTAAAGTAAAGAAAATAAATAGTTGACAGAAGTTGCCATGGTTTAACTAAAAAAATTACGTTTATTTGACCTAATCCAAAAATGAAAACCGAGCACAGTCGAAAACTGTTTGGTCCTTCCACTTCAGCCACATGTACATACACCTGGAGCCACCCTCAACCTACACCACATAACACCACACTGACCCCTGGTGGCTCGGAGGAAAACAACTTTAAAAACAATAGCGAATATGACTCTCACAATGTGTTTTACTTATCCTTACTTATACTTATAAGGCTTATCACGCACATGTTTACACTTGTATCCCCCAAAGCACTACATACCACACAATCTGCAGTCCTTCCATTTCCATACAATTAACTCTCCAGGAAGTGTTTCCAAAACATTTCATTTCCTCTGGTTAATGAAAACATATTTCAATTCCTCAGAGTGAAATTAGTAGAATCCACTGATTAAAACTCACATTGTGTGTCAATAGGTAAACCTGGGAACAACCTCTAATAATCAGAAATAATCACACTTTATCTCGCAAAGGCGTCCCAGAGCTGCAGAGAAGCCCTTCAACATGCTTCAGCATCTGTGATACTCCAAGCACAGTTTGTTGCTCAGGCCTGTTGCAGAGCTAAATATTCATGCCCGGAGCTACATACAGCAAATATCAAGACGAGAAATCTGTGCAAATGAACTTCTGTGTACAGTGGAATGTATTATGGATTGAGTTCCGGTTACGCTGCTGTTGAATAATGGTGTGGGTGACATGAAGCAGGTTTAAATCACAGTGCAAAAACCAACAGAAGTTGTAAACAGTCTCCTGAGAATGTGGAAAAACCATTTCCTACATGAGCGATGGTGTTAGTACACAGCAGAACACAAAATAGTCATTATGGACAATACAGAGTGTTTTATTTATGAGACGACAACGGCAGCTGGGAAGCACTTCATTATTTCCAACTGGGATGAAGGAATGTTTATGGAGTGTCTTTCTTTTCCTTCCCTTTCCTTTCCTTCACTTCACTTCACTTCACTTCACTTCACTTCACTTCCCTTTCCTTTCCTTTCCTTTCCTTCACTTCACCTCACTTCACTTCACTTCACTTCACTTTCCTTCACTTCACTTCACTTCACTTTCCTTTCCTTTCCTTTCCTTCACTTCACTTCACTTCCCTTTCCTTCACTTCACTTCACTTCCCTTTCCTTTCCTTTCCTTCACTTCACTTCACTTAACTTCCCTTTCCTTCGCTTCACTTCCCTTTCCTTTTCTGTCCTGTCCTTCACTTCACCTCACTTCCTTCCCTTCCCTTTCCTTTCCTTTCCTTTCCTTCCTTTTCCTTCATCAGAAATTGAACAGAAGGCTTTGTAACAGACCCAGCAGGAAGTGGGATTTCCATTATACCAGCGGGAAGTAATGACAAGCCAAAGAAACTATCCAAAAGCGCTCACTTCAATCTGTGTTTTTTTGCGATGAATGAGTGAGCTCGTTCCAACAAAATGCCGCTTCAAGTGCTCTCGGTTGAGCTCATTGTTGTGACGCAGATCGTGAATGATGTGTCACCGATTCCAGTGAAAACTTCACTTTGAGAGAAACGCTGTACTTTGAACAAAGGCAGCAAAAATTACTTACATCATTGAGAAATATTTAAGTTCCAGAGGCAAAGGTGAAGGTTGCTGCATGAGCAAATTCACCTTCAAATATCTTCCTGTCATTATCCCAAACATCTCACAGTGCTGTCACGCAGTATGTTGCAGCCCCCATCCTGGCAAGCAGATAGAATCCATGAAATACGTGTGATTATGTAATTTAATGAGTAGCTGTGAGACCAAACAGCATGTGAAAACACAGCCCGAGGAGCGGCATTTACTCCCTCACAAATAATCACAAGTTAAGCGGCAGTGTGGCAATCAGACAGTCATGTTATCAGCCATCATCTCCTGCAAGACAAGCAGACCTCCTCCTGCTCCATCACCGCTGGGTGGCTTCAGAGCAGCGCAGTCTTTTATCATCTCACAGTCTTATCTCATTATGTTAACATGCGTTTTGACCTATGAGCCAATATTGCATCAACATGGAAACGCTTCAATGATCTACGTTTTTCTTGAGGTTCAAGGTTTCGTCCCTTTGTCTTCAAGCAGTTTGTGCATTCTCTTCTGAGCTCGTACATTCTAATCAGGCTCAGTGAGACGCAGCGTAAAGTGAGAAATGTTACCACTCTGTTCAGCCACATTCGTGTCAGGTGTCGGGATTCCTTCTGTGAATACTTTATGTTTATGCATTTTTGTACTTATGCTTTCCGTATCCTCATAAGCACATCTTAACACACTGCAACATGGCACTGAATAATAACACAGTGTGTATGCGAGTGCTGTGGAGACTTCTGTGTATAGTGTGTATTTTAATGACAGCTGGAATAAGGGTATTTTAATGGCACCGTGCATTTGCAGGTTTTATGCATCTTCACAACCCTCCTCTCTCTCTCTCTCCCTCTTTAGGTTAGACCTCAATGGCAAGTCATTATTTCTAACCAAGAAGCTCCGAGGATCTCTGCGCCCTTTTAATATTGCAGTAAAATCTCAAAGCGACATGAATCTTGTATTTATTCATATTCCCTCCAGTGTCCTTCCCTTGCTCGTTCGCAACACTTGCACATCTTAAGAAATTGCCCTCTTAAGGCCTTCACACACCAGGGGCGGTTTTTCATGCAATTAATTAGCTCTTAAATATATTTTCTCAAAGTGTTGTTTTTGTCATGAGACTGAACATGACTGTTGTGGTCAATTTTCTCAGCTTTCGCACTCGGGATAAATCACGTTTTGCAGAACGGACGTCACATCCTCATAACGACGGCAGACCTGCTTCAGTGTTTGTGTTTGTCTTCACCCTGCCCCGCACTACAATCCCATCATCCTCCATGAGTCATCTGTGATGTGAAAACATCAGATTTCCACACAGTCAGAGAAAGCACAAGCATCCAGCTCATAGTTCAGTTTTAAAATCCCAGCACACCACGGAGCGTCTCTCCTGTCGGGCTGCTGACAGCGCTGTCAGTCGAAGAGTCAATCACAGTGGACGGCGGTGGAGGAGGTTGCACCACCATCTGGTTCAAAAGTGGTTTAGTCGACTTGGCTGACAGTCATCACCGGAGCAGCCAACAGACTGGAGTCGTGCTGCCCTGCATCACGCTGCCCGATGTCACGCCGCCCTGCGTTTCCATCACCCCTCTCCGCTTCCATCACAGTTAGTTTTGTGGTTTGTTGTCAATTTGTGACTCGGTTTGTAAAGTTTACACCTGGCCGTGCTGCTGCTCCTGTGCAAATAGGTTTCATGTGAAATATTTGCAGGCTGCTATTTTGCGTTTTTGTGTTGTTGTTTTTTGTCACATCATCACTTGACATCACTTTTGAAGACATTGTAAATTTCCCCACTGAGGGGCGAATAAAGGCTTACCTTATCTTATCTTGTAAAGAAATTTTTGCTTGGTCATAAAAACAAAAACAAACTAATTATGGTTAGGTAAAAATGCGCTTAAACTCAAAGCTTAAACACTGACAAAGTGATGGCACACTGCATGCAAATAAGATGTTGGCAGAAATCATCGAAACATTAGGGGTTAATTTCAACCAAACCAAAGCTGGTGGAACAGTGGAGAGACAAACCAACATGGCTTTGGTCAGCTTTATTTTGTTTCTGCTATTTTGTTTCTTCTTTTTTACGATAAGTTGACCAGTTAACATGAACCTAATCTCAGTAGGAAAAAAAAACAAAACAAGATATTTGTGCTTGTCATAAGTGAAAAAAATCTGCCAATGGAACAAGTGAAAAATCTCTTGATAAGATTTCTTGAAATAAGACAAAATATAAAGCCTGACAAGATCTTGAAATTAGCTGGAAAAACTCATTCTTAGCTATATTTTAGTTGTATTTAACTAGTAGTAACTTCAGTTCAGAAGGTGTGTGTTTTTTCTGTTTAGTAAGGAAAAACTTTGTACAATACCAATTCCAAAAAAGGTTGGACACTGTAAAATGTAAAGAATGCAATCATTTGAAAATGAACTGTGTTTTCTGACACGTAACTGTGGGAATATCTGGCAATGAGCAGTTGTTATTGTTACATTTTTGACATATTGCCCAACACTATTGTCAGTCAGGTTAAAGAAGCCAAGCTTCAACCTGACTGACACATGGAGAAAAAAAAAAAAGAAAAAAAAGAAAAAAAAAAGATAAGATGGCAATTAAAATGGAAAGCTACTTCATAATTGTGAGTTTTATAGAAATTAAATCGAGAACAAAAAACAGCAGTTGGCGTATTTCTTGATTGTTAATTACAGTCAAATATTCTTGCCATTCATACATCTCACCTGTTTGATGTATTCATCAAACGTTTATGTCAGAAATACCATAATGACACAGACCCAGATTTGTTTGTTACATAAATTGCACTTTTTGCTGATACACATAACTATTTTAATTGAACCTCGGCAGGAGGGAAGTTTATTTGCACCAATCAGCATTTAGCAAAATCTGATTCAAAATGTGATGGAAGTTTTGTCCTGATGAAGCAGATAAGCTTGGTTCAACTCTTCAAACATAATAACTAAAGATGTTTTTCTTCATTTTAACTTTAATTTCTTGTTCAGTCACGAGTATTGAATGTTATAGAGAAATACATTATGAAATTAAGTTTTTTAGGAGCTTACAGTCTGTCTAGACTCCATGAGACAATGACTGTAAATAAGAAGTGTACTTACAGTTTTCTTTTTAGATTAAAATAATAAAAAAAAAGCTCAAAATTCAACATTTCAGGTATTCATTTCTTTTATTCGGGCCATGTTTTGCACAGACTATCTGAGATTTTTCTTTCCACTTTGGCAGCAGAAACAGCCTCACTCTAGCTGAGGATGCACTCTTGACCTTGGATACAGCAGCTGAAAAGCAGATTAAGACCTCAGAGTGCGACGATAACATGGAAATTTGAACAATGGTACATTTCCATGACAACTGGGACGCTGCGTTTGCTGAGGAAGATCCTGTGATATGATCGAAGGCTCGAGAACAGCAGATCTCCAGACTGTTCGTGTGCTCACTTTACTGTTGACTTTGAATAAGTGTTGAACTTATTCGCAACACTTTGTTAGAAAAGCACAGAGTTTAAGTGTGACCCAGAGCCTCAGGATGGCCAGCGTGGCTTTAAGAGTAGAGGCGAGGGGAAACAACTTTAACTAAATTAGATTACTATCATGGGACATATATCATATATTACTACTATTGATTTTAATATATTATTGTTATTTTTACTATTATTATTTCTGTCACTGCTGTTGTTGATGTTATATAGCACAGTGTAATATGCTATATTAATATTATGAGTTGTATATTACTACTATTAATATTATATATAGTATATATTACATTACTATATTATTATATTACTATATTGTACATGTACATGTATGTTATACACTTGGATGTTATACACTGTATAGGCTATATCATATTACTATTATATGCTATATTATATTACATTACTATATGCACTCTACCATTACCATTAGCATTATTAAATCTACTGCTGCTACTGCTATGTACACACTCAGGTACACACATACACATATGCATATTTTCTTTAGTTCTTTTACAAGTGCCTATTTCTGATTCAAATTTCTTTTCCGCTCTATTGCTGAATTTATTGTGTCTATTTTCTATTCTATTTTATACTTTGTAGTCTATATTTTTTAACAGTGCAATATGTGAAGCTAAGTGTCTGCTCTGAGCATCTTTTGCTGGGCAACTATTACTATTTAAAAAATCGACTTAAGAAAAAAAAGATACTTGCAACTTCGACTAAAAGGCATTTAACTCAGGCTTCGATCTTGGTATAGATGCAAAGGTACCAAACCAGATCTGGCAAACTTCCAAAACACTCTGAGAAGGAAACTGTTCCTTTAATTGAAGAAGGCCCATTGTGTTGCATCTTTGCAGAGGCGTGCGTGCAGAGGCCGCTACATCCCTCCAATACGCTTTATAGCGGTGAGAAAAACATTATTCCAGACAAAAGAAGAGAATGTAGAAAGCAGGCAAATCCGGCCGGTCTTCCTCTAAATAACAAGCTCTTTTAAACACTGACAACCACCACAACAGCCGGGGGCCAACCTGCGGTATTCATTATCCTGACCCGTGCTCAGCTTGCCAAAGCTTTACATCAGATTTCCATTTACATTACCGCCTGACTGAATATTATCTTCATTATTCGATCCCCCTTGCTCTCCTCTTGTTATCATCTAGCAGGTTACTGCTCAAAAACGTGAGCAAATAATGCAAAGTGACAACAGCGATTGGGCTTGTTATGCCTCTGGGTTTAGGATTAAGCTCTCGGGACTTCATCCAGGCCAATAAAAACAATCTTCTTCACTGGAGGGTGGAGGGGAAAAAAAGAGAAAAAAGCTGACATGGTTGGAATGAAAACACAAACACATAAAGAGCTGGAAAAATACAATGTGTCCTGTTCCAAAGCATCAGAGCGAAACAGGTTTGGGATGGGGGGGTGGGGGTGGGGGTGGGGGGGTTCAAGGAGGCAAATGGAGAGTCGCGGTCAGCAGAGAAACAATCTCCATGACTCTCCTCCTGATTGGTTCACATCTAAATTCACCGTGCCATGTCTTTGCTGATCCACTAATCGATACTTCCCTGGTCTAACGGCCCGTTATACCCCCTCTGTTGTAACTCCCCACCGCCGCCACAGCTGAGTGACAGCAGCCATGCCTCTTCCTGGCCATTACACGCTGTAATTGTTTCTTTATTTTCCTCCTGCCGGACCGGCTGTGTTACCTTCACGTGGCCCTGTGTCGCCCTCTGGACCCGCAGAGAGCTTGAGGTCGGATCAATCAGCTCAGCCACAAAGCCCCGACAGTACAACAGACTGATAATTCACCAGTCACATGTCCCACTGACTAACTGGACCTTTTATCACGTAGAGCACATATGTCAGCAGACAGAGGGAAAACAGAGTCAACAACCCGTGGCATCTCATGTCAGGGACCATGACTTTAATGTCCATTTACAAAACTCACTGTCCTCCGCTGAGGGACCTCCAGTTACTGTACGGACTGATGGAAAAGAAAACACTGCTCTGTCCTGCTAGCATTCCCATGGATTAATACTGACTGCTAGTTTCACATTGGATAATCTAATCAGACAAATATTCACACAGCTGCTAAATGAGAGAAGCATCAAACCAAATTTTAATTTCATCACAGTCCTTTCAATAAACGTCACATCATCAAGGATTATGGATATCAGCACTTAAAAGCACAGTGGCAGTGGATAAAATGAAAGAAGAACAGAGCATTGTTTTGGCTAAAACTGTTGACTTTATTTTACATGTTATATATGTTGTAAAAGTATAAGTTTACTTTAAGTATAAATTAAACTCTAATTTAACCCTTAACACTCTTTAGAGGAGGGGAAACTACAGAATTGTCGCTACAAGTGATTGCTTTCACATCATAAGGATTAAATTCACCAATTATTAATATAAAAAAAATGTATAGATTAGTGCAGTTTTTAGGCTTATGGTATTTACAGTAGTTGCATTAGCTGATGGAGAAACAATGGGAATAATGTGGGTTGAACCTGAACTGAAAAACAGTTCACATGTGCAGACCAACACAGTCTCATACCCAGCGCGTCAAAAACCGATGCTAAATGACACTTGGTCAGGGCATTTTAGGTCGGTTTCAGATGCACAAGGTCTCCCCCAGCGTCCTAATCAGACGCATCAGACGGGGGTTAGGTTTTCAATGATTAGTCAAGCCACTTCACATCAACATTTTTGAACATTTTGTAATAAATTGTTTAAAGTGTTTTGCTCACAGCGTCACAAAACGCCACTGTCGGGTTAACACTGAAGTGAATGGACGGCAGGATCAGTCGCTCTGAGCGTCGCTTACTGTCGCGGACGGCTTTACATTGGAGTGAGTTAGAGGCCCGCTGCCTCTGATTAGGACGCTGGGGGAGACCTTGTGCGTCAGAAACCTTCTTTCTTTCCCTCATAGCATAATAGAAATATTTCACCAGGCTTCTAGATCCAGACGTCGCAGCTGAATTTACGTAGAAAAACATGATATTTTTAAGCAAGCAAACCACTGAGCAGTATGCAGGTCAAACACACATACATGTAATTCCCTTATCTAACTGTTATATCTCATGTGATGTGAAATACCTGTTTGAATAAAAGCAATGATTGAGCCACTTATGGTCCCATGTGTTGATTACACTCTTCAATATGCTGCAATACAGCAGGACCTCAATAGTACGTATGTTTTTTTAATTCTATAAAACCTTCATTTTTCCTAGTGTTAATTTGCCTACAAAATCAATGCATCTGCATCTCAGTATCATTTATAGTCCAGTCTCGAGGTGCAGCAAGCTGTGTGCTGCAAACATAAACAGCGAACACTGAAGTTTGGTGGGTTTAAACCGACTTCATCCCTGTTGACATTCAGCTACAAAAAAAGCCAATAGAGCCATTGAGGAAAAAGACAAGCGAGGAGAGCCAAGCGCCATGTCTGAGCCGAGCTAAGATCTTGATGGGCTGTACTGTACTTGACAAGTGCGGGCCTGCAGCTCTCACCTCCCATTTGCTGTCCTGGGTTTTCCTCTTGAGCTGGATGTTCCAGTTCTCAGCGTCCACCTCGGCGCAGTGAGCGATCGTCATGGCCACTGGGCAGAAGAGGTCCAGACCTGGAGGACCGTACGTCACCTCTGGGCCCAGGAGGATTTCACAGCCTTCCAGTGTTTGGACACTAAACACACAGAGAGAATGAGACATATTGTAAAAGATACATGAAATGAAGTTCTGCTGGGAAAAGACACTTCAGCAGAAATACTGTAATAAATACATGTGTCAAGAAGCGCAGGGTATTGAGTCTCCTGCACAACTTTACCATTAATAATTAAGCATGTGTTCATGCCCTTGTTGATTTTTTTTAAATCTCACTTGCATGGTCCATAATCTGTGCTAAAAACTACAGATGAGCCACATTGTCTCTGCTGTACACGGCTGCACATTCCCTGCTGTACGCACTGTTAAGACTGTAGGCTCTGATCTCATCACCTTCCATATTGAACAGTTTCTATTTATTATCTCAGAGCCACTGTATGTGCTGGTGGACTCTCGCTCCTCAAGTCCAAGTTATTTCTACACAGCCAGGCTGCTGAAATTTGTTCCAGCGCAGGTGAAAAGTCACTGCGATTTGCCGGCGAGTTGGAGTGCGCTCATTAAAAGCGGCTTACAACAAACAGGTCTTGACAGTGGATGGTAGTGGCGGCGGCGGTGGTCGGTTTTGAGAAAAAAAGGGGCAGGCGGGATCATCACAGAGGAGATGAACGCCTCAGCAAAGCTCTCTAAGCTCACATCAGTCATCAGAGAGCAGAGATCTGAGGGTGTTGATTTGTTAAGATTCCCTCCTTTGAATGAGGAGTGATTTATAGTCGTCACGGGAGAAGTTGCTTTAATGTACACATCACTTAAAACAGACTGGGAAGAGAAATGATTTGTGTAGGATTCGACATGAGATGCCTGATGAGATGTTGGCCTTTTTTTTTTGCCTAGATACAACATACACCATTCCTACTCATATGAACTGTGTAACTCTACTGTTTATTTGTCTTTGTTTAGTTTTATTTATTATGATCTCTGTTTACATCATTATGCCTATATTGTGCCTATACTTTGTCCAGCATTTGTCGTTTATAGTTAAGCACTTTGTGATATCTGATGAAGAAACTCCTTTAGATTGCACTTCATCGTCTCACTGGTACCTCAAGCAACATCAATGAATCCCTTGTGTTTGTCAAGTTTTTGGCAGGGTGGCTCTAGGAGATGCCAGTGTCAGTGTGTTGGCTGATAGGTCCATCACTTTGATCTAGACTCAAATATCACATCAGCGTTTGGACAGCTTGCCATGAAGTCGTGTACAAACGTTCATGATCCCATGAGAATAAACACAAAATGACTCCTCTGATTTCCAGTGACATATCTCCACATCGACATCATATAAATATGTCCAATATTTTGGTTTAGGATCAAATACCTGCAAAACCAAGACAGTCCTATAAGTCTTAGACAATCTTTAAGTTTAGTGCCAATTAGCATATGTTGGTGTACAGAACTTAGCATTAGCACATAAGTACAGTCTCAGAGAGCAGCAAACATGGCTGAAGAGTTTTAATCTAACATATATATCATAACATCTGAAATAATGATGCGTGATTTTCAATCTGAAAGAAATGAACACATGAAAAATGTCAACAAACAACCCCCCATTACAAAGAAAATTTGCAATTACAGCAAGTATGGCAAGTCAAGGTTTAGAACCAGGAAGTGAACCCCCCAGTCTGTGACACACCCTTAGAACTGATGGTTTAATAAGAATTTTACCTTTCTCCTTCGCTTTCTCTTGGCTGTCACACATTCCCAGATTTCAGTAATTAATAAAAATACAGTGCATCATTACTAATTATTGGAGGTGGAGGCAGTAACTATGAGCAGAGCGTCCAAATTGTAACAAACCAGAAATATTCTCCAGTGTGTAATAATACATTTAATATTGCATGAATACCACAGTTCTCAATGGCTAATAAAAGCTTACACCATGTATTTCTGCATCTATACTACTTTCTCATTATCTCACTCTCCAGACTTCCAGGGATTGCTTATTACTTCTCTTGAAAAAATGAAAGAGTTGACTGATGTCGCTGGGAAGAGTCACGTTACAAACGCATGCTCTCACTGTGCTGCTTTTGAATATTACAGTAGCTTATCTGAGCTAAAAGCTGCTTCGTGGTGAACGCTCGTTCGGGCTGCCGACATCCACTCCAGGCTTCCCAATTACCGCCTCAACATCTGACCTGGGGAGGAGGGGCCATATACTTATTTTCTCTCACTAGCAGACCTGCAGGTAGCTTCTCTTTGTACAACCACCCGACCCTCTTGGCCGCGTCTCTTCGCTCACAATCAGTTTTTCTTTTACACACAGCTCCGCTCTTGACTGGTCCTCAGAGGGCTCTCGATCCCTCAGCCAACAGACCTGAGCCTGATCACACATTTAATGTAAAGTGTAGGCAAGGAGCAGATTACCTGCTCCTTAAGCAGCCTGCAGCTCGGGGCCCAGCGAGTCCGGCAACCTTAAAGAAGCGAGCGATGCTAGCACTCGTCATCACGATGAAGGGCTCTATACGGCAGCTTCTCGAGCCCCTGGATGAGGTGCATTATTTAAACTGAGCGATGACTCACTCCTCAGGGACCCGCGGAGCCGTGCAAAGTGGCAGACCGGGGCCGGGAGAGGAGACGGCAGACTTAATAAATGCACACATTAGCACGCTCCATTAGCTTCACCTTTATTTGCTTGTAGTCTCCCACCTGTTTGTCCCACTGTGCTTTTGTCCATTTTCAAGTTGACGCAGACGCCGCATGTGGTGCATGGACACATTAATCAAACAGGCATCTAGAGGTGAAGCTTCGTGCATCGCTACAGTATCCAGCAAAGACGTGCAGGTATAGCTCCCCCGCTTTAATCATTCATAACATCCATCTTCTGCCAGCGTCTCTTTTTAACTGCAAACTCTTAACTGCAACGCATTCATCAAAACAACCTCGGTAATCAAGGACTGACAAAGTTACTTGACTGAAAGAACAGCTTTGTGCAACACGAACAATAACTTAAACTAATCACCTATCGAGTTTAGAAAAACATCACAAGTCACGGTGCCTTGATTTATAATTCCACCATAATGACTATTCAGCTAACTTTGACACCACTTCATCTCTTCTCTCAGACCTTGGTTTGCTGCAAACCTCTCGACTGGGAAAATAAGCGTAAGCAACAAGGCTAATCACTTGAAACATCTTATCGGTGCTATTTGGTCACTTGTCATTGAGAGCACTACTCTATAACTCCATCACTTTAACTAAAAATAATGTCTGAAATCACTGAACGAGTTGAGTAAAGGCTTCGAGCGTTTGTCCAGTTGGCGGGCGAACACTGGTATGTTTTGCCAAGTCGAGGCATTATTGTGTATTTTTCTCGCTTTTGTCCTGCAGACAGGGATTTTTGACTCATATCCAGCACCAGTATAAAATGAAATGTTAGTTACTTTTAGGGCCAACTTCTGGCTGATGCTGAATTTAAACTATTTCTAGTGCCATGATCAATATTGATCATAATCAATGTGGGGATTTTTGCCACTGTATATCACTGTATTGTGGCCTGTATTTTCAGATCAGATCAGGCTCACTGTTGTGTTGGTAATGAGTTCATCAAAGGAACTTGAATGCTGAATGATCAATAATGGATAGAAATGTGTGTGTGTGTGTGTGTGTGTGTGTGTGTGGATGTTAGCTGAGTCATGGTTCCATTTCAACAGGAAATGGAAAAGATGATGACCGCACTGAAAATCAATGCCCGGTTTAATCCCCATTCCCTTTTCAACTTTTTATAGGTGATATTGGACCTGAAAAATAAAAGAACAAAACCTTTAAACATGTCATTAATGCAGGTTTTATTTTGAAGATATGGTTGATTTGTAGTGCGGCCTCAGGGATCGCGATGTCAATCGATACTGGGCAGTCAGCCCGTCTGTTTACACTTTACGCAAGAAATCTCAACTGCTGTCCAGATCTTCATGAAATTTGCTGTTAATATCTCTGGCCCTCAGTGGATGATTCGTAATGGTTGGGGTGAGCCCTTGGCCTTTCCCTTAGCACCAAAGAAGCAAAATTTGCTCTAATGGGCAGAATGCACTAAAAACTAATAAACTCAGTCATTGTCAAGGAACACTCTTTTGAAACAATTCTGAAATAGAATGAATGTATTAGAAGAAGTAAGATGAGAAATAAAGGCATGTTTCTAATAGAGGCCTGTTTTGTATATAAGGTTCTTTATGCATAAATAAAAGCCGAGGCCATCGTGCAAGAATTTACAGTAAGAGTGCATTTTTGAGTTTTGAGTGTTTGAATAACTCAGTGATAATGAGTGTGTGAGTAGTAAATATAAATCTATAGTTATGACAGTAAAATTGTGAGCGTGATTGCTATTGATCAAGCTGGCTATTACGTTTCAGCTATTCACATAGAAGCATGTGTAAGTGATGATATAATGAGAGGGTGTCCTAGACCAACGCTACATCACACCCGTTAGCCAGACAGTATAATAGGTGTAATGGGCAAGCAGGGGGAAGGTCACTGTCCTCTTCATACTGTAGATTGATGGATGAATTATTCCACCTCTGGAGCAGTCAAACACTCCAGATCAAGATGGATCTCAGTTTGAAGTTTGATAGCTCTTATTTCTAACCGTGTAATGTCACCTTGGCGGGGACATAGGAGTTGTGCGCTCTGGACTGAAACCATGAACGATGTGTCCATCCAGAGATGTGCGCTGTTGAAAATCTGTGGACCATGAGGGGCTGATGGCTTAAAGCAGGAGCTGCCACTTCCAGAAAAACAGATCAACTGGGTCAGCCACTGTGGGCAGCCTGGACTGTGACTGGAGGGCCGAGCATCGAAGCAGGAAGCCATGTCACACCTACGCACTGGTGCACTACTGACAACCATGTATATTAGATTATCATTTAAACCCTCAAACTCTGGAGGACTGCAAAGCACTTTGTGAGTTCTGAGAATCTTTCTGCCTCTGATTTATTAAATAGAATTTAACTAGGGGCATCTGGACAACAATAAACAACAGCGCTACGTCCCAAATGTTCAACTGGGCCTCTTTGATAAAACACACATATGGAAACTAGTCTCATCATTAAAACTCTTTTCCTACCAGGACAAAGCTGTTTCTGCCTCAATAGGTTGAGGGATTTATCTCACAACACAAAGCGCTAATAAAACCTCAGAGGCAAAGGCAATATGTCTGACCTAAGCAAAACCACACCTTCAGAAAGATTTAGATGAGCCTGTGAAAAGCTCCAAGAACACATCCTCTAAAAAGAAGCTTTAATGGGACTCTATCACGGGCAGGGATTGGGGCCGGACGCCGCTGCAGCGGGAAAGAAAGGACACAATTCTGTGCTTGTCCCCTGGCCGGCCAGGATGCAGACAGTGATTGACAGCTGGCGAGATGACAAGCACAACAGACCACAGGGAGAAATACGGGTGTCTACACTAAACGTCTCTCTGCTCGCTCAGAAAATAAGCACTTGAAAAGCACCTCTGTGGTCCAAACTAAACACTGTCAGGTCGGAGCCTGAAATGTTTTGAAGTGTTTCAAAGGTGGCAAAAACCAGTGGGACGAACCAGATGCTTTATGCTGGCAGCGAAGAATCTATAACCGGAGATGAAGATAGCTCTCGAGCTTCTTGTAAAAACTGATAAGGGCATCGTGGATTACACACGAACTCTACGTTTCAACAAAAAGAGAAGCTGACGGTTCATGGGCTTCTATGTACTGTATAGCACAGGGGTTTTCAAAGTGTGGGATAGCGAGCCTCCCTAAAGAGAACTCAAAAGCATGCCGCCCCCCCTTTACCCCCCCCCCCCCCAATTTTTATTACTATTATTATTGTTATTGTTGTCGCTTTGTATGTTCCACACAGGCTTAAAAAAGGTTTTAAACAATAAATGTTATACACATCTTTATTTTTGTAAACATCTTAAACATGTTTGTATGTTCTTAAATATATTTTTAAAACAACACATTTTAACATCTGTATGTTTTCAGCATCTTTTTAAAACACAGTTTCAACATCTGTATGTTTTTAAAATCTTTTTTAAACACATTTTTAACATCTGTGTGTTTTTAATATTTTTAAAACACATTTTAACATCATTTTTTAAACATCTTTTTAAAACACATTTCTAACATCTGTATGTTTTTAGCGTGTTTTTAAACACATTTTAACATCTTTATGTTGTAACATCTTTTTTAAAACACATTTTAGCATCTGTTTTTAGCATATTTTAACAGAGCTTTTTAATATCTTTTTGAATACATTCAATTTAAGGCCTCTTTGAGTTTACACGGTCGCATACTGTCGCTAGCTAGCACCTCTTTGCAGATGACACACTGTGGCAGCGCAGCATCATCAGGACCAATACATGAAAAGCCAAACTTTAAATAACCAGGGTCATTCTTCCTCCGCCCTCTCTCACTTTCACTTGAGATACTAAAAATCAATCCATCTTGTCTCTTGTCGGATGTTTACACTTTTTTTTCTTTTAGGGCTTATTTTTTCACTCGCCACGCCTCCCCTGAAGCCCTCTGGCGCCCCCCAGGGGAGGCGCGCCTCACACTTTGAAAACCGCTGGTATAGCATACTGTAACCCTGTTGAGAACAAAGTAGAGCTGCTCTGCATTCTTTGAGGTCATTAAAAAAAAAATTCATCGTAACGCTTTTAAAGGCAAAATGTGCTGCTTTTATCAAAAACTCACAGGCAGGCGTCTTATTTCAGTCCTGTGTCACAGCGATCATCAACCCCGTCATTTTCACGGTGTGCATTTCGTGGGGTCTCTCTTCCGTGGCGACTGTGTTCGAGCCGTGCGGCGTGAATAAACAGCGACACTTCAGAAGGAAGCTGGAAACCCTCGCGGCTCTCTGCGGGGAAGAGCGTGCAAACCTCCCCAGGAGAGAAGCTCAGTCCATCCAAGGGTCATTACCTAGCTGTGATCAGAATACCTAATGCTCGCACTGCCGAGATGAAAGGCCTCGGGAGACGTCTGGCGCCTTCCATTCCGCCGTGCGTGTCCATCAGCGCACCGCGCTCCATTCATCACCGCATTCATCATCGTTTAAACAAGCTTCCCGGGTCGTGACTCTCTCCCAGAGCGCCACGTTGTTGACACCGAGTGGAGTACATAACTACATATTGACTCTCTGCAGAGTAGCGGGGACAAAAAAGAGATTGGAGGATTGGAGGTTTGACTTTGCTTCCTATGAGTCTGTTGGCTAAATGAAGGACTGTGTTGCAGAGTCCCCCGGGGTCGCGCAGCACGAACTTGAGTTTCTCCGCAGCAGCTGGGACATAAAAGCCCAGACTACCACCTGTGAGGGGCTTCTGGAAATGAACACCCATATCGTGACATCTAGAGGACTCCTATAGGGAGCGGGAGATAGGCTGCAGTGCTTGCTGGGCCCATCTGTCACACAGTCTGCCCGTAAACACAGCGAGATGGCCACGGGGGGGGGGGCACGCATCAGCCCTCTTTGTGAACTGTTGCCCACAAATACATTTATTCATTCATTCGTTATTTTCAATAAGGGCGACGAGTACACTGCTACATACATACAGCTAGCACCATGATAATGTAGGCGACAATCAAAACTAAAAATACTATGTAATTGAAATTATTCAAAAGTTACTTTATTTTTCAGGATTACATTGGCAATCATAAGTCATGCATCCTTTACATTTGTAAGACGTAACGACGTCTGTAAATAATAAAAAAATATTCAGTGAAATACGCATATTAGAAATAGCCAAATGTGTGGGCAACAAACAACTGTTTTCATTACTTTTGACTGATTTTCTTAGAATTATTTTATCAGACTTCTTGTTAAAGGATGAGGATTGTTGATGTTCCAGCCCAATCTCACTTCCAACGTGTCCAATGTGGCAGCTTGGTCAGGGGCCGCTGATCCTGTAGGTACTCCTCTAGCACCTTTCTGGAGGATCTCTAGTGTAACTTATTTAACTTATGTACATTAAGTTACATTTCCAGAGTTACATAACATATGTAAGTGAAGTTATGTAAGTAATATACGTAAATAAAGTGCTTATTTTAACCTAAACCATGACCTTTTCCTAAAACTAACCAAGTAGTTTTGTTGCCTGAACCTGACCGAACTGTGATCATTTCACAGTATTAACCATGTGTTTATTATTGTTCTCAGCAAGATTTTATTTTTATTGAACTGGATGTTGTATATTTATTACAGCTAACCTGACCGCAGAGCTCTACATGGGCAAAACCAGAGACACGGAGTGGCAGGTACAGCCTCATAGTTTGAAGCATACTGACGAGAACATGTTGGATAATCTATGTTTTCCTATTAATTCAGAGAAAAGACCCAAAAGAACAATGGATATATCCTACTATCAAGTACTGTGTGTGTATCAAAGCCTGATCTGTGCCATAGAGCTCCACTGTTGTCCATAATCCCACATACAAGACGCTGCTGTCCTAATTCATTGGAGAACCAAATGTGGATTAATCCGCTGCTGAAAATAGTCCCCAACAAGTGCAATTTCTTTCTGTTAGAGTCCAGCTGTTTTCGGAAATCACACTGTTCTTTTTTTAATAAAAAATGAAGAACATTGCTTGTACTATGTAGTATAACACAAACTTTATCCTTTAATATTCTAATAAGAATTCAAAAATGATCAAAAATGCTGTGTGTCAAAGTTCTATTATATTGATTAACAATGGAAAGTAAAGCTTTTTTGATTTCAATTTTTTGTAAGTAGTACTATACACTACACCAGTATGTTCAGAGTCCTACTATAGTTTTAAAGAGAGTGACAATAAATCTTCTAATTTATCTTTAAAATTTGAAAACATTATTATATTTGGAACAACTTGGAAAAATGAATAAGTGAAGTAGGCATGACAAGAAATAAGACAGGCTCATTAAACTGAACTCAGCACAGACAGCGAATGGTTAAAAAAAACACATTTACTTGACATCAGCGTGCTCAAATCTAATTCTGTTGTAATTAAGCCACTGATGATAAAGCACATTAAACTATTAACTTCAGTAAGGCGACAAAGTCTCGAGAGGTGACGGTCCTGTTTGATGCCTTCTGACCAAACACTGCAGCTTTGATGAAAGTGCGAGAGGATGGCAAACAATTAGAGAGGAACAGGACAGTGAGGACAGAGGATGGAGAGTCAGGGGGGAGATGGATGATAAGATAGAGGCAGACTGACAGACAGACAGATGCTTGAAATGGTATTTGGGTAAACTTTGGCCTCACCTTGCCTCTCCCTGATTGATCACCATGTACATCTCCCAGGACATATTTTCAGCTACAGCTCCATGAGGCACCAGCAGGCTGACCCCTGGAAAACACACACAAATGTGTCAGCATCAACAGCTCGGACAGCCTGACAGCATAGGGGAAAACAAGGGCTTACAGCATGTCGCACATCCAGGGGTTGTGGAAATATGGGCGAGAGCTTCATTTCACTAGATTGAACTGTGGCATGTGAAACAATACAGTGAACCAAACTGTGTCGAAATTAAATTTTCCAATATGACAGAACGAAAAAAAAAAAAAAATCACACACTCATAATGACACATGCAAACACGGATCATCTTGAATATATTAGAGTGAAGGCGGATGCAGCTGTTTGTATTCTGTAGCACCAGCATTGCATTTGAAGGTTTAAGGTGTGTGCTGTCTGGAACAAAGCCTTGTGGTCTCTTAAGCCCGTCGCTGTGGGCCCCGAAAGCCGAGGTTTAAACTGCAGCTGTGATTTAGTCAAAAGCAAAGTGTCCTGAAAAAAATCACCAAGAATTGAGCACAGAGTCGTGTCAGAGTCAGATTCAATTAAAATTCCAATGGAATCAACGAATCGTGGATTTGCTTCAGCTGTTCACAATAAATTCAACCTGCAAAACTTTGACGAAGTTTGCGGTGTCACTTGTTAGCTCATCCGCTACGTTAGCTCGAGCGTTAGTACAGTCACCGTACCAACAAGCTTCTAGAACCAAATATTTCGCCACAACTCACAGATCAATTTCAAGTCATAACTAATAAGCGTCATTGTGTAATTCAATTTAAAAGGTGTCACTTTGGTCTAAATTCACGTCAAACAGCAGAAAGAGACTGAAACTGAAAAAGGTCGGTTCAACATCGTCCAGTACCTGCAGACATGGGGCAACTCTCTGAAATATGAAAGTCGGCATATTGTTTCCTGCTTCTTCCTGCAGCAGTTGACATTGTCTGCTGAACTGGAAAATCAGACCGATTGCTATTACGCGTCGTTCCCCTGAACTTCTCCATCGTTTATCTGCAGGCTAGTTGAACCTGTGCTTTTATTTTGACACAGCAGGATTATAGCTGTCTTTAAAACTCCGACAAGTTTATTTCAGCTGAAGCCGTTCTAAACCTCAGCGAGGCCGGTCACATGCTCAGTGTAGCTACAGACGCCTCTGACCCTGCTCACATGAATGTAAACACAAGTTGTTTCAGGCATTTAAACAACAGTCTCCCTTTGCTTTAACTGACCGAACTGTGTTGTAGTTGTAACTTTTGTCCAATTCAGTTACAATCTCACTTTGAAATAAAATCTAAAAACATAGCTGCTTTCATTACACTAAACAAAACTTATGCCTATATTTATCCGCACAGTACATTTTCTCATTTAATGCATTTTTTTCCCTTGATAGTCTGTTTCTCTTTTAGTCAGTTATTGTCCTCTTTGACTTTGATTTCATCTGTGTAACTATACAAATTAAGTGGTTATCAAGACCCTCAGTGACTCAGTTAAAAAATAGGGCTAATGTTGCTAAATATATTCAACAATGTAAAAGTAATTCATGAGCAGACTGAACTGACTATTGTGATGTATTTTTAATCAGTGTCAATGATGACGTTTCAATAAATGGTGGAGGGCTCACTTGGTGCTGTGTGTGGTCTGCTGATGTTTGACTGGATCACTGCAGTGATGTTGTCTCGCTGATCAAACTTTATAGATTTCGGTACGACTCAAAACTGATTCAGCCTCTGTTTAGGGACTTGCCTCCAGTTGCATCAGTATCAGGAACATTTCATCAAATATGTCTGACACCAACGAGCCATAGACGAACAAAACTTTTTGAAACAAACACTATTTTCCAGAGAAGACTGGATTTCTACTTAATATATATGGATCAAATTGGTCTAAATTAACCATGCGAAGACAAGGAAACTGAAATAAAGAATAGTTCTCTAAAACAAGAAGATAAGACAAGATAAGAGAACCTTTGTTGTCTGTTACATCAGTGACAGAAATTCATCTTTGGCAGGCTCCGAATAAATAAATAAATAAATAGATTAAAATAAAAATACACAAGAAGTTGTTGGCTTCAACGACTGAGAACTTGTTATCCAACATTGCCTGAGTAATCGCTACGTTTGGTCCTGTTAGGATTTAGAAGTATCGCACAAGACAGGATCTGCAGACTGATCAGCCTGGAGAGCAATACATGGGCACAGAGCATCGATGGATGAATTGATATTTAATTCGAATGAAGTTGTAAACACGGTCTGCCTGACACTACGGAGAAGAATTAAAACACTCTTTCTGTTGACTCCGATCTCCCACCCGGCGCCACACTTTTGATCGCGCAACATCTTTCAAGAAGCTAACGGAGATTTCTGCCGAGCGCCGCTGCCCTGCCGCTGTTGCCTGACACTACTCATCTGCTTTTGTGGGAATGGAGAAGCGTTCGCACTGAAGAGACGAGAGTGTATAAAAGCCCTGCTTTACAAATAAAAGGTTCAGAGGAGCCGAGCGGGAGATGACAGATGAATCTGGCGTTTGTCAGCTCCGTCGAAAGTGAATATTTTGTAATACCTCGGCCATCTCCGAAACGTGCATTTTAACGAGTTTGTTTCCGTTAAATAAACATCCTGTGTTGCACGTTATCGGAGGGGAGTGCTGGGTGAAAAACCAACAAGTCATATAAAACAGGATTTCTTGCGTCGTGTTAAACATCTTGTACCAGTTCACTCACGAAAAACAATCATAAACTTTCACGAAAACACGATGAACGAGCAAATGGAGAAAACATCATCGCCACTCTGACAAAAGATATGCTGACAAAGGACGAGTGTTTCTCACCAAACTGAATGTTGTGTATCCTTGAGGCCACAATTATATTGTGTAAGTCTTGTATTGTGTCCATCCATGTTAGCTTCTCTGCCTTTGTTGGCCCATTGTTACGTTTACTGGCACATCATCGCCACTAGGGTCGAGTCAAACACGTATTGATCGATTATTATTTCCCCACTTCTTGTTTTCTATAGCGTCAGTGCATTGTGACCACGTGGACATATTAAAGATATTCTACCCACCCAGCGGTGCCACAAGGCTGAGACAAGGCCATTTGAAAAATATTTTATGGGCCCTAATTTTCCTGGAAATTACAATTGCAACATTTTGAATGGAAAGAGTGGTCCAGCCTTCATGTTGCGAGGTCAGCGAGTTTATAGTGAGTTTATTAGTGTTAGTCAGACCCTTTAAGTGTTCAGGAAGCTGAGGTCAACCTACAGGACTTTCCGACTTGGGTAATGCGTTTTGTTTTGCTGCTATAAAGTTAAAAAAAAAAAAAAAAGTCGAAAAAAAGTTGAAAGTGTCGCCCAACGCAAAACACAGCAATGTCTACTTGTGACCCCTTGTCATAGGTCTTATGTTGTGCCTGCATAATATTTATATAGTGTGTATTCTTTGAGCGAGTTCCCCCTCTTACAAGTTTAATTTGAATAATATTTAGAGACCTGAAGGTATAAAACTATCCACCATTCTCTGGAAAATAGCAACATTCTGAAAAAAGAAAATAAGGTGTTATAGCAGAACATGTTTTTGCTAGTTAAGGCCCCTCAGATACTTTGCAACCCTTTCGAAGATTCCATCCCTCAGGTTCAGAACGACTGCCGTGTGAAATTTGCCAAGACTAACGCAGCATACAGAAAAGCAGCGCACGTCCACTTCAACACGAGCAAAGACAGAAACAGTGCAACATGGACACAACAACAGAGGATTTTGGGGTTTTACTAAAACCTGCTGAACAAATAAATACATAATTATTATAAGTGATCTTTTCTTGTCCGCATTTCATCCATTTGCGTGTGTTTCCTGTCCGCTCAACACGCCGCTGCTTCGGGTCGATTTCTTCAGTGGGAAGCAGTTAACATTAAAAATGTTCAAAGTGTTCCGTGGATTAGCCAGATAATCAGGACATTATTTCAGGAATTTTTCAAATGTCACTTTTCAATTCCGAGAACGCCACGATTAGCCTACAATCGCCACCGAACTGGAACGGAGGCAGAAATCTCAAAGCCGGAGCTTATACAACTAAAACGACCTACATAGTTAGTCACTGCTAAATGTGAGAGAGGAAATATAGCTCTTTGTGTGAGTCCACTCGACATCCACTAAAAGACTACATTTGACCGTTCAGATGCAAATGCTGTGGCTGTTTTGGTGCCATATCACTAGGGTGATGAGGAAGCCTCAGTAATCTGCAGTGAAATGCTGCCTATGGCCGACTATTCAGTCTAATGAATAGCAATCTCTGCAGACGGGCCGCGTGAGTGCTGCACTCGACAACAGCGGCTCCTTCACCCAGACCCTCAGCCTGAAAGACAACCGCAGGAGGCTGATTTCGCTTCACCTCTTCACGCCGGCCGAGCGCCGCCCGCCACGTAGACGAGGACCACAGAAGGGGGCTGTAAGTGCAGCGTTACGCGCCGACTGTTGACCCGGTGACAACTGTAACGGTCCGTGCAAACTCCTCCAGCCGCTCCATTTGCGTTGGTGGGACATGATGGCAGCGTGACCCCTGTTTGCCTGAGAGAGCCGGCGAGGATGTGGAGGAATAACAAACAGCTACCTGCCTTGGCAACAGCGCTGATGGATCTTAGCAACAGCTTACACTATGCGGCGTCGGAGGAGTGTGTAGACGTGCTGTTTGTTTTGATACAGCGAGAAGGCGAAGTCTTTCCACAAACTTTGATGGCGTTGATTCACAGTAACTTTGTTTTCCAACTTAAGACCATGTTCAACTTTTTATTCCTGTTCAGTTTCTCCTGAAGGCTAAACAAGTGCATGGTGCTAAAACTTCTAACACAGTATTCTGAGGAGTTCTTGGAGGGGTGGAGGGATGTTGGGTAGGATGGAAACACTGGTAATCTGGAAGTAACTAATTTTGCTGAATCATTTTATTCTGTAATTTTTTCTTTTTCTTTTATGTGTGTGTATTTCTTTATATGTGTGTTGCAAATATAGTACATGCATATGTGTGTACATGTACTAGTATATTTAGTGTACAGGTGTTAGTAATTAGTAAAGTAAATCAAAGTAATGTGGTGTTTTAAAGAAGAAAACAAAACATAAATCACAAAGTGAACAGTAAATGTTGTAAACGTGACAATAGAAATGTTGTACACTTTGAGTTGTTCAGTATGAAAGTGTATCTAATTGCACAGTCATCAGCTGACAGCTTGCTGTTTTTTACAATAATCTCTGATTGATAAGTAAACTGATTAATTCAGCTGCTGCTCCAAGGATGAGGTGGAGCCTGGTCGGTCAATGGATTTGTGTGTCTATTGAAATTTAAAACTTAATTTTCCATTAAACCCATTTAACATGATCAAAGTACAGACTTAAAGATGCTCGAAGAGAAGCACTGAAAAATGAACATACTCTTAAATTTCAGTTAATTGGTAGGATGGTTCTTCATCTACAATCAATGCTTTTTGGAAAACACATCTTAAGCTTAAGAAAGTTCCTAACAAAGATTTTATAACTTTAATCTAAAGATTTCTTTTTCTGAAAGTTGAGCTGCTGTCTGAGCGTGTTTGGAAGTTCTAACGATGTTGTTTAGAAATGTAAAAAAAAAAAAAGGACTCAGAAGATTCAAAGTGAGCGAGTCCATCTCAGACACGTGTCGGCTCAGGACCAGGCTAAAGTAGTGACTTGAACTGTCAGGAGAAGTGCTAAAGCCATGAACATCCTGACAGACCGTTCTCATGTTTCATCCCCTCAGTCTGAGACCCTGAGCTCTGGAAGGTACCATAGCAACCAAAAATATAGTATTTAATTCAAAGTGCAATTAACATTATACACAAACCAAAAAGCTGCAAATGTTTAATGTTTTGATTGTGTTTCCTTTGCTTGGTTTATTGTTTTATTATCTGATTGTGTCCTGTTGTTCTTTTATAAGTTACATGATCTTGTGCTGCTTTTTTATATTTTGGTGGGCAAAACTTTCCCACTGACTTAAATCACAGCAATAAAGTTGTAATCTGTTGTCGTCGCAGCCTTTTAGTGAGCCACTGATCTTTGTCTGTTTTCCAGCGGGGTGCACCTCCTCCCGGAGCTGATGAAAGTCCGCCGCATCACTTTTGTGTGTGTCGACAAATCACAACAAAGCGGAGCAGTGACAATGTATACAGCAACGACAAAGCAGCACAGAAGTGGAGGAAAATTGGTCGAAAATGTTTGGATGTTTGTTGTGTTGTGAGACATGGTGAGAAGTCTGCGCCTCATGCTAAACAGCGCTGGCTACTGTAATGAGAAGTTACAGCCGTCTCTCATTACGGAGACCAAATGCACAGTGTGAGAGCGGCACGAAAAAAAAGAAAAAAAGATTGAGGCAGTGCTTTTTCTGCTAACAAACACTCTCTGCCTTTATCTACTCCCCCTGAAGCTCACCAGTGTTCGGCACCACCAGGCGTCCTCCGGGGTGGCCGAAGACGCCGGTGGTCCTCAGCTGCTCCCTGCCGGTGCTGAAGGGCCCGTTGAGGGTGAGCAGGCCCTTCTTGCGTCTGTCGGCCGTGCTGCAGTAGTCCCGGCTCAGGTCTCGCGGGAAGGTCTCGGCCGGGGCTTTGGCGTGGAATTCCGCCCGCTCGGCCACACCTAGTGAAACCATAAAGGAGCTCTGAACTTTGACCTTGATGTCTGGCAGGGGGTCAAAGAGCTCTTTGTCTGCGCTGTCCTGGAAGCAGAGGGGGGTGCTGTATGTCCGTCCCACTGTTAAGTCGGGCTGCATGGAGGAGTTGAGGAGCAGCGGGTTGCCTACGGAGATGGAGAGACAGCACAGTCACCTTAAAGCCCTGCTTACATGGGACTCGCATCATGTAGGGAACTTGTCTAATTAATGAATCAAAGCCCAACCTCCTGTGTTTCCTGAACAGCACTTAAATGGGATAATGGAATTCACTGGCGTCCCAGATAGAGAACAAAATAAGGTCAAGATTGCACTTTTTTTTCTTGATTTAGCAAAGCAAAAGTAAAAATCCATAAAGGCTGAAAAGCTGAAAAGTGTGCCAAGAATTCCTTAATTTTTCATGACACGGAAAAGATAAAGGGAAAAGATTATGTGTCACTCAGCTGATGTGGATTAAATACTCTCACGGGGATTTATGTCTGTAGCACTATACAGTAGATGACCCTATTTTTACAAACAGCAAACGTAGCAGATTTGAGATTGCCTTTAATCTCCAGAATTAACACAAATTCCAGGATATATCCTCAGGTAACACTATAGTTCAAACCAGGTTTGAGAGCCACATCTCTGAGCGGAAACATTTCCCGCAGCTGACCAGTGGAGCTCCAGCACCAATTAAAACAACATGTCCGGGCAGTGGACCAGTGCATCAGAGGTAAGGGAGCACAACCTGGGCAGAAGGTCCAGGGCTCGGAGCCACGGTCGGAGCGTTAGATTTAATTACCAAGCGCACACACAGCTTGATCTCCATAATCCATCTGCTGGAGTCAGCTCCTCTGGACGCTGCGTCGTCCTCCTGAAGGACGGGAGGGAGGGCCAGGAGGGGTGTAGGTGACTGCTCTGTAAATGAGGGGAGTCCTTCAGCTCCCAGTATGGACCCAACAGCCTGTGGAGGGGGGTCTTCATCTGTGGCCATTAGATGTGACGGCGCTGCCAAACGGAGCGAGGAGCGAGCCGCATCGATCTGGCAGACTCGGGCATGTGGTGCCCCCGGATGAGCCGTGCCAAGATAACGGCGAAGTCACTGAGTCCTTGCTGCCCAGCTGTTGCCTGTTGCAAGGCGGGAGGCTAATGTTGTTTTATTTTTAGGGAAATCGTTAATTACCAGGGGCGTGATTTGTGACGAGCATTATGGGCTGTGTTGACTTGCTCTTCAAAACTTTTCCCGTTGTTTTTGTCTTGCCCACTGATTTTTTGGCATATTAAAATATCATCTTTCATTATCTATGATAATCGATGATAATCCTATTGATTATCCTTGATTGATCAATTAAGTCCTTATTATACTTTTCACTATAGAGTTTTAATGAGAAAACATCTGAAAGCAAAGAGACAAATTCCTACTTTTAAATGCAATATGCTGTCTTTACACAAAAACACATGTTCAGTCCTCACAATACACACGCCTGACATATATATATATGTATATATATATATATATATATATATGACAAGTTGACAAGTTTCAGTGCTTATTACTAAGAGCACTGATCGCTGGATGATAGATTTCAGTTGTATGGCAGTAATAGAAAGTCAAAAAAAAAGGTCAAAGAAATTCAGCTTCTTTCCTTTCGATTCATGTCAATATACTGAGTGTCTGTTAATAGTGTAAAAAAAATAATAGTGTAAAATATGGTTTAACGTTTTATGCCTTCCAACGATAGAGCACTGTATGTTATTGTATTTGGGATGAATCAACCTAAAGGTGATTGAAAAGTCTCATTTTTGATGTCTTCAATAAAAGCAAACTTTTGTGGCTGACACAGACCACAAACAGTAAACTCATCATTCTGTCTTGTGTGATTTGTATTATTGCAACTTAAGACCGATTCTTTATTCATTATCTATATTTACAGTAAAACAGTATGTAAAATGAAAGAGTCGTTTTCTTTGGTTGTGAATGCACAGTGAAAAACAAAAGATGTGAAAGACATTGTGCCACAACTCTAACACAAAAACAGAAATTGCAAGAGGACAAAAGAACAATAAATAATAACATCATACATGGATGTACGACTTAATTTCTTTTCATTTTTGCTGCTTTGTTTGAGTTTGAGTCCAATATAAGGAGTCTATTATTTTGTGTTAGTGAGTTTTGCAAATCGAAACTCTGATGTGAAAACTGAATAAAAGGAATCTCAGAACAGTGAAAATGAAAGAGAGAGTCTTGTTTTGTGTGGCCAACAGTCAAACTTATTCTGTTTACTATGATATAAAACAAAGAAAAACACCAATTCCCCCTTTTGAGAATTGCTGTCCTTTCTTTATTGAATAATACACTGATTAATTTATTACTTATATATTTGGTTTTCAATTTCTGTCAATCACCAAATCCATCAATGTACCACTCAGTTCAGCCCTTATGGCGTCTATGGTTTCATTTCAGTATACAGTGTTAATATTGTTGCTGGGATTGAACCTGTGACATCTGTGTTATTGCTCATATACTGCGGCCACCTTGCTCCTTCATTGCACCTGCATTACAAATGACAGACAGCATGAGCCGATATGATACAGAATGAGATAATGGCTACTGAGGTAATCTTTCATGAAAAATTGAAAGATGCGTTTTTTTTCATTTCCAAACAGCCTCATAGTGACAGCGAACCTATAGGCAACTCTGCGGATACTCCAGCACTCGGTCAGAGCTGCAGCCCAGTGGACATTACATCTCTGCGGCTGACATTCGATCACTGCTAAATTTTCTCCCCTCCGGTCGAGTGGAGAATGATCTGATTATCGCTTGAGTGTGCATCTTTAAGAATGCCGCGGCGAAAATGGAATGGCAGTGGCGAGATGAGAGAAGTTAATGAAATGTACCTCAGGTTGAATACCTTGAGGGATAGGTTTGGAATTGGGCCTCTGATTAAAAATCACTCAGAAGGAGAAGTAATGTGGAGAGACAGGGTCAGGTCCAAAGACTCATTCAGCACTCTGCCTCACAGCCGCTCCGGCAGCAGAGGGCCATCCGAAAGCATTTAAGAACTTCTTTGAGAATTTAAGTTTTTTTTTTTTCCCGCCCCGTGATTATTAGGCATGAAAGCTACTGATTTGTAATTAAACACACACTTTAAGAGGTGTTTCCCCCCCTGAGAGGAAGTGTTTAATTTCCTGCAATGTTTATGAAAGAGACGGTAAAATGTTAACAATGCAGTCACGGCTGAAGCAGGCTGAAATAAAACCACTTCCTCCGAAACAAACTGGGGCTCAGGAAGTGTTCTACATTTCACTGGGAGCTTTGTTCGGGCTGAAAGATCTGAAAAAGGAAAGGAGTGATTGTGGCCGGTGGAGGGCACAGCAGGCAGGCTGCACGGAGAGCTGGCCTATTTAAATAGGATTGATGACCTGCTGAAAGTAGACCCAGCTCAAGCCCCGCCGTTTTCCTCACACCCCGCGCGTCGCCTGACGAGAGGCGGGGCTTGACCGACTCCCCAGGCCTTGGGGGGAGCCGGGGCCGCAGCGTGGGCTCCGGCAGATCTTTTCGCGGCGCTGTCACCGCGGCGCCGAGGATGGATCACCGCTCGCCACGATGGCTATCACTTGCGCTAACCCAGAAGTGTCAGTGACAGTAATACGAATGCCTGTGGCGAAGCTGGCCGCAGTCACATAGCCAACAGAAGTTATTGCTGTGCACAACAAAAATGGAATTGATGTTCACTGTTCCATACCCCTCACATTTATCCATCAGTGGTTTAGGCCAGTGTAATCTGATGGGGGAGATTGGTTGCCTGACAGTCAAATGTGTGGTCTGTGGGGAGGGGGTGGAGAGGTGCCGGTCTCTATCAGAGATTGATTATCTCCTGCGTCACAATAACAGAGGAGCGGGTCTGTCAACATAGAAGGACAGGTCCTTTCACTGATTATGGAGGTATAAATCCTAAGCAGATAGGGAGGCTGTGTGCCACGCTGCCCCATGCAAACAAATGCTATCAATCACCAGGGTGGCCCTGTCGCAGAGGTCTTTGATGACACCGCCTTTTGGCCTTGTGGTCGTTGGCGCGTGTCAGCGTGGAGTTGATAGCGCTCTCTCTCACCTTGTCTGGTGGTCTTGAAATTGAAAGACTGGAAACCCCCGGCGAGCGCCGAGGAGTCGATGACGTCCACGCCGTACTCGCTGTGGTTCTTCCTGTACAGCATGACGGCCACGACGAGGATCGCCACGGCGATGATGCCGGCGCCCAGGCCCGAGTACAGAGCTACGTCGTTGGAGCTGTCCATACCTGAAGCACACGAGAGAAAAGGGAGAGCTACTGTAAATTCACATTTGAAAGCAAATAACGGTCAGGTCTAAAAAATTACGGTGTTTGGCGTGCATGAAGAAATAAAGGCTAGTCACTAAAAGTAAACTAGAAAAAGGAAAGAAAAAAGTGAAGCCTAACAATAGTTCACATAGCATGATGTCCATTTCCACAGCACCCAGTCAGCAGATCATATTTCTTCTTTATCATACGACTGATTGAACATTAAAGGAGAATTTTATACGACAAAGTCTATTTACAGGTCTTACAGAGAAGTACTACTGCAAATGTAAAAAGAGTACTACTACTTTAGCCTCCACTGACACAACACTCTGGAAACTCTCAGCAAACTGTCGGCAGACCAGTTGCATTGTGGGTAATGTAGGTGCCAGGTTCTGACAAGGAAGAAGGATGTGTGGAATAAAAAAAAGTGAGCCCGATGATGTTGAGTGCAGTGCTACATCAGTGGAGCGGTCATTTAGCTGTCATCATCAAAACACTTCCTCTTGTTTTTTTTTCACATTAAAAGCCCACCCTACCACCCTTAAAGCCCACCCATAAAGGGAAGGTTTCAATGTGAACATTCTGGAGGAAGTTTTTGTTCCTGGTATTGTAACATCGTTGGCAGACAAAAAGCAAAGTGAAGTATCTGATGTGACTCCGTTCTGATGGAATTAATGCTGCAGAAATGCACATTATACTGAGCTTATCAAGACAGCAGGTAAACATGGAGGGAGTATTGAGTTTGCATTAAGTGGGGAGCAGGGGAAATTAGAAATACAGGGCTGCCTCTCTCTGCCACTGAGTAAATAAAGGGCCTGGTCAGTATTTGAGAATTTACCGTATGTAAATGTGTTCTTCTGAGATTTCTCCAGCACAAGGCTTTACTCTTTCTCACTGTGATAAAGGCAGCACTGCCCGAAAAGTGAAAAGGCTTTTTTAAGTGTTTTACATAAAAGAGCCTAGTCTTTGTTATACTAATAAAGACGAGGGAACAGTGAGGAGGAGATGGAAAAAAAGCAGCGGAGACAATACTGTTATTATGTAGACGTTCAAGGTCGAAACAGGCAAGAGTTACGCGTTACACTGGCTCGGGCATGGAAATGAAACAAGGAGGATGGAAAGTGGTAAGATGGAGCACGACCATCTGTCTTATCTCTCTATGCTACATTATGCACCACAGATAGGAATAAATGAACATGTCCAGCCGTTACTCTAAACTGTTACATATCGCACTCAAGCTGCTAACACGGAGGGTGATTAGCCTAACTGCCTTTAGACCCACCGGCCTATATCCAATAGCTATGATGGATCTCCCACAGCGCGGCCAGTCAGAGGCCGTGAGGTGTAGCTGGTGGTCACCGGTCGACGCAAGGACCAACCAGAGGCAAATTAATTTAGAGTATTCCTACCAGGGTGATCACTCGCCAGATACCAGCTTGATTCACTCTCCATTCAATCCTTCCTTAAAGCCTGCGAAGAAGGCAGCGGGCGCAGCTTTACACTAATGTGGCAGTCTAATGAAAGCACTCAAGGTAGCACCTGACAATCACTTAGTCGGGCTAACTCCGAGTGATTGAAGGCCGCCACAGGAATGTGAGGACAGCGTCGTAAATTGGTCAAATTAGCTCGTTTGCAATGATTACAACCCATTAATCCTCCACAACATAGCACATGTTCACTTGTCACAACCAATATATCTCCGGGCCTCAAAGTAGAAGCACAGCTGTGATGTCACGGTTGTCATAAAAGTCGGGCACTGAATGATGACATGAATGCGTAATGAGCCGGGTTAAAACAGCAGTTGCTCAGATCAAAGTGAACTAAAGGGTGGTAATTCACCATGTTTCTGTTTACAGGGCAACTTTAATCTGAGAATGTATCATCTCTTGCCCCCCAGAATTCAGGGCGTTACATATTAGTGGCAGGTGCAGGGGGGGAGTTGAAGATGAAAGAAAATCCACAGAGGAAGACTCACTTTGAGGTTTAACGTCATGTAGCAGCTTTCGATCTGCAAAGACAGAGAGATAGAATGAGACAAAGAGGAGAGAAAGTGGTGATTAAAGTCCGAGCCTCTGTGAAGTGACTAACAAGTTTTGGTCTCAGATCCAACACCCTGAGCAGAGAGGAGCTCTTCTGCTGACTGTACAGTATCTGATAACGGCCAGGCAGGCATCATTACTGTCCTCATATCGCCAGAGATAAAGGTGGTGAGATGCAAACTGCTCAAAGGCTTGGAAATACCTCTGAGTGGGCTAATGATCTCCTAACACAAGTCCAAAGAAACAAGATTTATTTAAGAGTCACACGTACGCCTTTGTACCAGACTTTCTTCAAATGCACAGTGCGGAAACCAAAATGAACATCATCATTAGTAGGGCTGAACAATTTGTGTATTAAATTGTGATCATATCTTTGAATTAACCCTAAATCACCAAACGTATCGTATATGATACATGAGTTTTGGAGGCTCCTACATCATCAGTGTGCAAAATAAAAAGGTAGTGAACCACAAAATGAGCCAAAATAAATGAAAATAAAAAATTGTTCCTCTTCCACCTGCCAGTTCTGTTGGTGGATTTCTCATTGCTGCATGATAGCAGATAGTAGCTTATACAGAGGAATAACAATAATAAATAGTGGAATAAAAATAAAACTTCTTGTTTGGAACTAGAATGACCAATTTGTTACATATTTTTGTGTTAATATTTTTTTGTTGAATGAAATTAAATGAAACTTTGAGTCTCAAATGATGATGATGTCTCAAATATGATAAAAATTGAAACTCATATATGGAAACTGATATGAGACATTTTTGTTTTTTGTTTGTTCAGCAGCACCATTAAAGGCACCAGTTTCAAAGAATTGAAATTTTCTGTCAATTATTTCATGGTTCAGGCTTTACAGGGTTAATTATTGCCTTGGCCTAAACAGCAATAAATAGCATACATTTGTGCCAAGATAAGATATTCCTTTATTAGTCCCACAATGGGGAAATTTGCAATTTGCAATGACTGAATACATAAAGAAATGATCAATAAACAATAAATTTCAAACTCATTACATCTGGAAGTGATGCAACATTCGTAGAAAACAGCTGTATAGTTGTCCACTGATGGTTCTAATGATAAGCTGTTGGTAGGTTAAGTCTGACTGGCAACACTTTATGATACTGTTGGCAGCTGCTAAGATAATTTTAGTCTCACTGACAGCTTCACAGCTTCTCTGTGATAAATGCAAACCTGTCAGTGACGTGTTGTGCTTCAAAGTTTAAATGGGAGATCTGAAAACTGTTCACTATCTATAAAATGTCTCTCATGCTCAGTAACGTCTGAACTACCTCCAATGTTATTACCTAGATCAGGGGTATTTAACTATAGTTTAAAGAGGTCCAGTGGGAGAAAGGTTCTTGGCGCAAAGGTCCGGAAGATCAAAATGTCTATTTAATGTGATGTATATTTAAGTAGCCCAATAGTTGTATCAGCATCTGCATGTATTCAATACCTGACTGTCAAATCAAACAAATTCGGGACAATTCGGAAACTTTTTGACAATATTTATGGTCAAGTAACATAGAACTGAACTTATATGTATGACTGCCGATATGTATAATGTTCTCTCATTTACTAAATAAAAAAGGGCTGCATTTCAAAATAAGAGAAAATAAATAGAATGTGAAAATTGTGCATGCTCAAAAAACGTGCTTAACTTCAGAAAAATAAAAGAAAATAAAGGAAGGAAAGGCTTGAATTTCCCCTTTTCTGAAATGAGTCTGTCCATTCTGGATTAAAATGCTTTATTTTCGCTGTCCACTTTTCATTACTTGGAGAGCGCCATTTGTTTCTTATTATTCTCAACTTTCTCCGTCACACTCGTCTTTTTCCTCAACTTTCTCCGGCTCAGTCGTCTCTATCTCTCGCTTTGTTTTCTACATATATGCTAGCTTTCTTTTTCTTTCTACCATCTTTTCATGCGTAACTTGCCTCTGTCTGCACTGTAGAGTCACAATATTTATTTATATTATTAGTAGGTCCGGGTCCATATGGGACAGCTTCTGGGTCCGGACCTGGACCCACGGTTCGCCTGTTGGTGACCTCTGATGAAGAAAAAGACTCACCGCCCTGTTTCTCCACTCTCTCCCTTTTCAAACAATAAAACGAAGAGCGGTGAACAGCACGATGGCAGCATGCAGAGAGCGGACAACAGCCAACACTTACATTTGTAGTTTGGCGAACTCGCTTAATGTAAATCAAGTGAAGTGTAAAGTTAAAGTAAATCAAGTGAAGCTGCGTGAATTTGCAGTGATTGGTTGTCCTGATAGATAAGAACTTTTTATTGAACCTCATTTAGACACTAATGTAAGCTACAAATAAAGTCGTACCTCTTGTGATTTGATGTGTCGTATTGTTGTATGTATCATTGTATTGTTCAGCCCTACACTGTTATTATTCACACCAGTGAGAAAAACACTGAAAATCTGAAGTCATTGCATGTGCATGACCCAAACAGTGCAATGACATTTCATTCCAAACGTCAAGCATCATTCAAGAGTGAATATCTGCACTTCTTACCCCGTGGCAGATTCGGTATGACATACAATATGTCAAGTGAGCAGCACACAGGAGAAAGAGCGCTGACATTATCATGCACCGGGCATCTGTGTCAATCCACACTGTGATTTTCTTCCACCTCCTGTTCAAACATGCTTGTGATGATTTGCCATGTTTCAGGGAGCGTATATATGACGATGGTGGTAATGATAGGAAAATGACGACAGTGATGAGGATGATGATGCCCAGCAGGGAGAAAGGCCTTACTCTGGGTACACAGTCCATCTGTGCAGTTCTCGGTGGCCTCGCTGTTCCCTTCGCACATCTTGCCTCGGTGTCTGGGTGCTGGGGAGTTGCATTCCCGACTCCGCTGCCTCTCGCACTGGCTGCTGCATACGGTCCACTCGCTCCACTCGTCCCAGCCTCCGTCAACTGCAACATGAGGACAGAGACAAACGTAGACAAAGAGGTGAACAGAAGAACCAGAGGAAAATAATGTGAGGCACCTAAAGGTCCTTACACACCGGGAGCGTTTTTTCGTGCGATTAAATTTGGACGTCAATTTTTTTTCGAACTTGTATCCTGTCAATACAAGCGTTCACATCAGCAACGTTTTCACGTTTTCTTGAATTTTCCGAAGTTTCGCATCCTGTGTGTCCACTTCTGACCAATCAGATTGCATGTTGTTAAGCCGTCATATTCACTGGTGTATCCAACATGGCCGACCGGCTGATTGTTTACATGTTGGAGGACAGAGTGCTTTCTGATAAAAAACATAAAAATTACAAAGATAACGACCTGAAGGACAACTTGCAGAGAGTCATAGCGTCGGATCGCGTATGTGACGATGGTGTGTGTGCTTAAAGAATTTGTTAAAAGTCTTTGTTTTAACTTTCATCTATGCTAAGCAGCTTTAGCTCGTAAGCTAACCTGTTCAGATAAAACATACACTACCATGTGCTACGTTTCTTTTTCTTTTTAGAAAGCAATAGGAGCACCAATTCGCCATCACTTCAAGTTGAAGTAGACTCCATTTTTGTCCTCTCGCTTCCTCCTGGGATGCGTCTTTTTTTCCCCCTCGGAAAGTCGCAAAATCGCATCGCGCTTGATGTGTATAGTCAGGCGTGTCAAAATTCGCCTCCGAATATTTCGCAATATCGAGTCGTTCCCGGTGTATAAGGACCTTTAGACTTAGTTCAACATTTTTATTCAGTTAAAACACAGATATCAACCTCATGTCTTTATGTTAAGAAGCCACATTTCTTCTTTTCTTATTTCAACATTTCTTTTTCTACATGGGTTAAAAAAAACAAGATATAACATTCTTATTGTTGAACTTTAGAGCTGTTGGAAGCTGCATTGTTCAACTTTGTTCAGAGCCAGGCTTCCTGTTAAGCTCAGACAGCTTAAACGCATCCCGACTCCTGTTCTTCACTCCGCAGAGACATGAGGTTCATGTTGACTGCATTTCCCAAAATATCGAACTGTTTCTTCAAGATAAAGACATCCATCTCCAAATTTCAAGCGGGAACAGATAGTATATCTGTTACGTAACTGCAGACGCCGTCTCCACTTTCATTTCGCTGCTATATTTACACACATTAAAGATTTAAATGCTTCCTTTGTGGGCGCACACACACACACACACACACACACACACACACACACATTCAGTATGACACACAGCACACAGGGTGATGCGGTGGTACAGCTTGAGAGACACTTTCTCCCCACTAACCCCGGGGCCTGTTTATATAATGGGATTTGATGCAAGGCTATGAAACCAAGACAGCCTGGTGCATGCTAATAGCTGGGATTCCACCGCCATGCTCTGTCATCTGATCAAGGAAGAACTCATCATGCTTAGCTTAACAAATATTGGGAGACCATATGGCGCCTGGAGACTCTCTGGCAGCAGCCGCGTCGCGATACAGTCTTGTGGGTGGTGGGGAAGGTAATCTTCCTTTGTGGCGCTCCACCGTCCCTACCTACACCCTGCATTTGTTTGTGGTTTCTTCTCGGCTACTTGAAATGCAAATGATGCGTTGGTACGATGCGGAGAGAATGCTGAGTGCTTCCGAGTTTGACCGCAGTCGCTGGTGAGCGTATGCATATTGTTTCTCCTGACAGTTCCCCTATGACTTGTTGCTGTGATTCTGTTGAATGAGCTCATCTGCCTACTGGTAAACAATAGATAACAGTCTGACAAACTGTAACAACTGCAAAAACTCTGAATCACTTTTAACACCTTGTGGATACTTTTCATAGTCCAGAATTTGTTTTGTTTTTGCTTCTCACCAGATTCTTCGTGTGAAGTTTCTTAAACTACTTAGTCACCAGTTCCTCATTAATTTGTTTTGGTGACATTTTTGCAGCTACTTTATGATTTTTTGTGCCCTTGTTTTTCTTCGTTCTTGATTTTTTTTTCTCAACATTATTCCAAAAACACCAGGGGTTTTTATTTTTCTACAAAACAACCATCTGCTAAGCCAATATTTTAAGTTTCTGTGTTATTAATTCATGAAAAGGTTTAACCCCTGTCAATTTACATAAACTGGCAATAGATGGGATCCAAATGGACACGTATACTAAATAAAACTGCTAAAAAAAAAAGGGCTGAGCTAATGATTGTAGCAGCTAGCACATCTTGGCTTCAAGCCTGGTCTCATCACAAGACAAGTCCGTCTGCAGAGCCCACTAAAGACACACCACTGACTGTTTTATCTCTTTTAGCAATAGCGGCGTGATCGTTAAGATCTGAAGAGCCAGACTGAGCCAGGACGAGCGCACAGGCTTCACTGCCCTGTACGTGGATATATGGAAACATTGTCATGAAGCTATGGGTCAAAATCATCTAGTGGAAATCATTCACTGAGCTTTGTAAGATTAATAAAACAAAGCAAAAGTTGTACTGCTGCACTATATCATCCCATGATAAAAAAAAAAAAAAATTAAAAACACAGAAAACATATTTTGTATCGTGTTATAATAAGGTTAAGTAGTTTCCTTGAACTGATTAGTCTTGACCAACAAAAGCCTACAAAAAAAGGAGGAAATAGTGAATTTGGCTGAAAACACTTTGGGGACGATTTTCGGCCACAGATCTGGTGTTTACCACAGCAAGACAGAGCAATCAGAATCACTCAAAATAAAGCACAATGCCTGTGTTCTTTGTAAAGGAGCCCAGCGCATTGGTGTCGCTCAGTGATGTGTTTTCAGTTTTTTTTTTTTTTGGACGACAACTTATCCTCGTCGCCACTGTGGCGGTTACAAGATAAGTGCACGAATCACTCACTTTCCTGCTTAGTCTCTGACAGATGTGAAAATTGTAGTCATTCGACACTATGCCCGTCAGGACGATGATTCATATGTGTCAGAAATCTCTACTTGCTATTAAAAATACAGTAAACAAGTGAGTGTTTGGGAGTAAATGTGGATTCAGACACTGGAGATGATTTTGGGCATCGGTTGCTTTAAACATATCATTTTGCACAATGAGTAAGTGAGACAAGAGTAAACTGACTCAGCGATGTCAGTCATGTCCTATTTTGCTATTATCAGTTACCATCGACCTCGGTTATCCACTGGTCATACCAGTCTGACCCTGAACGTCTGCAATTAAGCAAGGGTGCATTTTATTATTGCTTATTTGTAAGAGGAAGAATTTCATCTTCTTCTTGCTTTGCTCTAAATTGTAAAATTCCCATTCGAAATGACACTGGTAATCTGCCTCAACCCTCTTCATATTGCTGCAGCTCCCATTAAGAGACGATGGTAGCTGATCCATTAGGGAGCCTGACATCATTTAACTGATGTCTAATTAGGTGTAGATGTCAGTGCCGAAAAAACAAAACAGTAGGACTATACGGCGCACAAACAGTATTGACTTAGTTTTAATCACTTGTTCTCTCCTTCAGCCGAGCACTCCACAATATGAGTTTCATTTCCATCAGTATTCTCCCCTCTCTTTCTTGTTAAGTGGCTATCTGCCTTGTCACGGTGCAGCCCCTGACCTCATCCATCCTCTGTGCTTTCCCTGCATTCAGACCATCATTAAGACAATGCTCTGGGCTGGCTTGTCAGAACCACACGGGCTTGTCAATCAGCAGCTCAGACAGCTGGCTTCACCTCAGCCTAAGCTTCGCTCCTGTCTGCTTCTCCCTCCTGCCACAAAGACGTGGATCAACCCTGATAACGGGCCGACACCAGCTTCCTTCTCTGCTGCGCGCTACTTCAGTCGTTCCTTCAGGCCACCAGGTTGCTGTGATGGCACAGGTCTGCTTATCTCCGCTTAAGTAGGCAATTCTTATTCCTCTTCTTTTGCACTTAATTATTTTTTCATGCTGCAAAAAATAGCCCACCCTCCATCTCTCTTAAGGCTGCATTTTGGGTTGACAGCTTTAATTGGCAGTCAGAGGCAGCTAGTTGAAGGCGTCAATATACAGACATCGGCCGTGTGTCGAAAAATTCCATTTTCGCTTTCCGACTGCGAGTCAGAAAAGCAGAGTTTTGAAAGGCAGACATTACAGCGCCTTGAAAAGCAAAAGCTGAGTCACTGTTATCGATCACCCACCTCATCAGAGTTTCTCCTGCACGGAAATCCAAGTCAGCTGACAGTGTCATTTTCCGTGCCACCTTCATAAAAAGATGCATGTCGCAAGCAATTTTAGCCAGAAACTGTGCATGTGCATAAATATAAGGCTTTCAGTGCGAAAGTTAGATAAGCACAAAGTAGAGGAGAGAACAAGAGAGAACGACACCCATTCACCCTCATTGATTAATGGAAGGAAATGATTTTAGTTAGACTAAAATATCTGTTTGTTTGAAAACTGAATTATTTATGTGATGTTATGTTGCTAGTACAAATATTTTGAAGCTTTTTTTGAAGCACTGATGGAGAGAAAAGAGCATTTTCATATTAGATGAGGAAGTTGACAGTGTTCAGCAGAATAATGGTCTTGGATTACTGACTTTAAAATGAGAGAGTTTATGAGACAAAAAGCTCTGCATTCATGTAGATTTTTAAAAAAAAAAATCCTGTAGTGCTTTCTTGGACACGTTTAAATTACATTACATTTTCACATTTTGCATTTGCCTCCTTGTGCACAGACACAAATCAGGGGCCTGCTCATTGGAACATTGCTCCATAGCACAACTAGTGGTCAGAAACTGAATTACTGCTTCTACCTGAAACTGTGGAACCAAGCAGCAAACTCTGGGACTGAAAAATGAAGCCAGAGCAAGAGCAAAAACTACAGTTCCATGAATGTCCACTTGGGGGCGTATTTATATGTTAACACTAATTGACAGGCAGTGCTCACCTCACCTGGCTTGTTAGCTTAGGTCGTTAATGAGCTAATTGGGCAGCTAATGAATTAGCCTTGGCTTCGCCCAGCTATGTTAATGACGCTAACAGGTGTGTATGCTAGCCACAGTTATTAAACCAGTATGCACTGACGACAAAATGTAATAGAGAAGTGTTTGTGGTGATAATGACACAGGTTACCTGGCCATATGGGCAATAAAGTGTGTGCAACTTCAAAATAATAATGTCACATTTCAGCAAGGTTGAAGAAGTAGCGTAACCAACTACCACATAGCCTAGCATCTTAGCCATGCTTGTTAGCCTGAGCTAGCATGTTTCAGCCACCACGCTTTATTTGGCTCTTCTCAGCTCCACCCATGTTCCACATATCCTCATTTTCAGTTTAGCCAGGAGTCAGACGCTGCCAAGATGGCGACAGCTGGAGGAACCGCACTGAGCTTCACAATGGCTGATTCTCAATTCCAAACTTCATACTCATTCCCACCGCACCAATGACAAAATAAAAGTCATTGGTGGTGAAAGAGCTACAGAAAGAGCTGGAAAGCTTTCTCTTTGTGAAGCTTAATTGGTAGCCACATTCTAAAGTAACTGAGCAATCATAAAAAAATGATGATTTCTTATATACGGACTGCAAAACCAAAGACCTGAAAGACATATGTATATACATTCTACATATATAATAAGTATAAATAGCTGCCTACAGACAGCATTCAATTCAAATTCAAAGAGGTCAGGTTAAAGAAAATTTCCTCAATCAAAGGTCCAGAACATCATAATGTCTAACCTATGTTATGATTCAGCACCATAATATTGTATTATCTGTGTCCTTAGTTCAGATTTGAGTGGGTATGTTTGCTCAAAGAGGCTCTGTGCTCTTAGTGGTGCTTCACATTGGCGCTTTTAATAATTGCTTTGGTCTCAGAAAATATGAGACACACTGGTTTTGAACCGCCCGTGGGAAGAATGAACATGTAAGAGTCTGTCCATTCTTGATTAAAAGCTCAGTTTTTGCCGTCTGTTTTTCTCTTTTTTTAAAGCACGCCATGTGAAATTACTTTTCACTGACTCACTTCATTCTCCCACTGTTGTCTACCTCTACTGTCATCCGTCTCCTGTGTGTGTGCCGCAATGCTTATCGAAATACACCGATCTGATTGGCTGAGTAGCGCCACGTGAACTGATTTACAACACGTGCAACTGGTCTGTGAATTTCCTGGGCCATTAACCTGTTCTGAAAAACCAACAAATGCTGCACCCATTAACACAGAAACACTCTGTCAAAATTGAATAATTCTCAATCTTTTATCCGTTATAGATCTGGGGCCTCCTATTAGTGACCTTGGGGGTGGCGGAGAGGGATAGTAGGTTAACAAGGGGGGGGCACATTTTAGTAACAAGGGCGATGGCACCCTCTCTCACCCCCCCCCTCAAATCGCCTGCTGCCTACAGATATATGATAGACGTTCACTGCAGGAAAATGGCAACGATAACAGTTCTAGTTTAGGAACCTTGAGTGATGTGTGGTGATTGGTCGAACACATGAGCCGATGCAGCACTACCACCATTTTTGAAAGCCAGTGTAAAACAACAACTCTCCAAACAACAAATGGTCGCCTTCAAAACGGAACAAAACATGGACGAATGTAAACCGTTATTGTTGTATGTCTTGCAGAAGTGGCCTTGCTATTCCAGCTTTCCTATTGGCAGTGCAAATGCAAACAGAAAAAAAGCCCTTGAAGATATATGGTTCTCTACAAATATGGTACAGAGAATAAGTTCTGTTGTGTTTTCTATTGTCCTTTTGACTGAACTGAAGACGTCTTGTTCAATTTAAGTTTGATATATGGTGATGACATGTGATCCTACGTGGGTTGGGAACAATGTTTGGCATGACATGGAAATAAAAATAACTACTCTATAAATAACTACTAAATTTCCATTTAAACACCACTAAAGTTGAAGTTCACAATAATAAGAAATAATGGTTAATTAGTCGAAATATAGCATAAGTTTAACACAATAAATCCTCTTTGTACCTTAATTTACAAACTTGTAGGTGTCAGCATTCACCTCGTCTCATCCCGTTCTGACACCCTCTGTTGCCATTAAGCTAGACCTGACTGTCGGTCCCCATCTGCGCCTTGGCAGCCTGAGGCCTCGCAAACTGAACAAATTGGCACGAGACACGCTCATTGGATGACCCCGCCAATTTCTGAGCCCCTGCTTTCAAGCTTCCGATCTCTTTGAGAAAACAAGACAATATGCGCAAGCTTACAGTGTGTGTACAGGATGTGCAACAGTGTGCTGGGTGACAAGTCATGGAGACAATTTCTATACCTTCAACATACAGTACAGTGCAGTGGTGTTTGTTTTACATGTATCCATAATGCGTTTGGACATGTTTGCTTGAGTACAGTCATGTTCTGTCACATACTAGTCTGGCACCTTCCATTTCGACCCCGTATTTGTGTTCTCATGCTGCAGGTTAGATTAGGCGGGAGAAAACAAGACAACAATTAACCTCACTTCTAAATGCACCGCTCTCAACACAACAATGGATTCCACAGGCAGGAAATGCCCTCACACGAGATGAAGAGGCGAGGCACACATTTCACTTTGCAGGTCAGATATTAGATGATCTGAAGTGAAGCACAAATGACAACTCCCTGCTGGCTCACCGGTGTCACCTCACGTCTGGTGGCCTTTGCACTGGATTGAACCTTTCTGTCTGAAATAGTTCTACAGAGAACTAACTGTTGCAATGTTGCTTTTTGATTTTATTGGTTCCAGTGAATTTCCTATTCTCTTCCCTCTTACGACTCATATGCAGACCTGGCAACTGAATGTCTGTGTGCACATAGGACCTACATATGTCAGATTGTATCATATCCTCACATTTAGGTCTACATACAAACCTCAGGCAGAGAGAATCTCACTGGCTGACTTCAACATAAACGCATATAGCTAAAGAACAACTGTTGGAGCAAACACGTTTTGTAAACTTAATTCATCAAATTAAAGAGGAAATATCTCCAACCTGTTCCATGCTAATGCTAATGTTTTTGACACAGCAAATCAGCAAAACATGTAGACTTATTGAGCATAATACAGTTATAAATCATGATGCATTACAGTAATGATTACAGTCAAAGCTGGCTATGGGAAATCTAATATACTTTTGTTGCTAGCAGGAATAACTGGCTGGTGGGAGCCGAAAGGGGGTGGGGGGGGGGGGGGGGGTCTAAAAAAAAAAAAAAAAAAACATAATGCAAGATAAAATACACTAACACACTAAACTAAAACAGCGGCCATGATGAGCATTACCTGCTTAAACACCTGCACTGAGGATTTAGCTCTCAGGTTCGTTGCACTTAACTACACCCTCAGCGTGCCTGTAGACTCTTTATTGCCTCTGACTGTTGTGGTTAATCAGAGCAGCAAGACTATTTCTGACTCCACAGTAGCCCCTGCCTTTGAGAAACTGTTTGGACATACGGCTCTAGTCTGCAGATTTGTCTGTAAGTTGATGGGTCCGACACCACTCACGCTATAAGATAACCCTTGCCTCCGTGAGAACAAACCTCTCCCTTGTACTCTGAGCAACAAAGTCCTTCCTTGTTTAGTGTTGTAAGATAAAAACTCATTTCTCCAAGAACTACCTCGGCTCACCTTCTTCCCCCTGAATCACACAGCACACTGAGTCATATCCCCTCTCTCACTGCTGCCTCCTCTACTCACTTTATTTTGCATCATAAATCCTCCGTTCTTCTTTTATTCTTTTTTATTTTCTTCCGTGAAGCGACTTCTCTCTCTGGCACGAATCAGTCCGGCGGTGCAGGGATGTTGTCAGGTCCCTACGGATCTGTCCCTGGCAATCCGTATTATTGCTTGTCTGTAATGCTAATGAGGCGGGATTCTAAGCTCATTCAAGTCACTTAAGCCACTCTGGATATCAGCGACGGATAAATGTCTAACATGTAAATGTGAGTGACATGCTGTAGTGTAGCGTAGTGCCAAGCGCATAAAATAAGACCTGGCAATACAGCATGCCACGTGAAAACACAAAGGAAAGATGTGCTAGAAGTAAATAATTAATAGTCAATATCATTAATAGTTAAAATGTGAACTTCATATTTAACAGCCTGTCATAATATTTGACAGATCAGCTTAAGCTTCTCAAGCAAATTCTAATACCTTTTGACACCTAGAGAAAAGTCAGGTTTGTATCTGCACAGTACTTAGGTGTTATATTTTCATGAGGAGGAACTGACTTGGGCAGAGTGCGTTGCAGGTGATCTTCTGCACAGACATGCCCTCGCAGAAAGCCCCGCCGTTGAGAGGCGCCGGGTTGGTACAGGTTCGAGATCGCTTCTGGACGCCGCGGCCGCATGGCACGTTGCAGGCCGACCACTCGGTCCACAGCGACCAGCCGCCGTTCACTGGAGACAGATCAACAAAGTTAGAGGAGGCGAAGAGGGAGGGCGAGCACGCAACAACACAGATTACTTTTCCAGGACCCTGGCGTAGTTAAATACTATAACAAGAGCCGAGGTTATTAATGATTATGCAGGCTCCAAGGCACTGCAAGGCAACAATGCATAACTGCTGGAGCAGATTGAGCACAGCGCATTCATTGTGCTGGATATACAGCTCCCACATTCCTAATTGCCAGTTCAATGTTCCTTGCTCTTGGATTAAGATAAAGACGTGAAAACTGTGCGAAAGCAAAGAAAACAGCCATTAAACGAAATTGCCGTTTCTAAAGGCGTCACTGACTCATACTCGGCGACAGGTAGAGTCAACCACTTAGTGCTCCGACTGAAGCAGTTTACTCAATGATCTCTCTGTCTAACGTGAGCGCGAGCGAAATGTTTAGCGGCACTATCAAAGCCGGTGAACCCGCATTGCTGGAAGGCCTCTGGCAAATAAATACTTAATAAGCAACACTCCTTTTAAATGAGATTAAGACACAGTGGCTTATTTCCTTTCATAAAGTACACATTGATTTTAAATGAGAGGCAGTAAATTGAGTCTTTGAATAATACATTCATCGAAATAAAGAGGAAACATCGCTCTTCGGTGGAAACATTAAGATGGGTCTCTTAATCACTTGTGTAAGGGTGCAGGAAACCAAACAAATTGATCTGAAGTGCCATGTAAACAGTGTATCAGCGCACTGTAATGTGTTGGAACAGGCAATTACAGCAGGTGGGAGGACAGCGTACCAAAGACGATCACGGTGGCTGTGGCGCTGCGTCTCTTAGCCACGATGTTGCTGGCCAGGCAGGTGTAGTTGCCCGAGTCGGACAGCCGCGCCTCGTTGATGATCAGGTTGTGGTCGGCTCGGGTGTCGATGTTGTCGTCGGTCAGGGAGCTCAGCAGCTCTTCGTTTTTTAGCCATTCCACCTGCACAAGAGAGGAGATAAAGGAAATAGACGAAATCGCATCACATACTGTTTGTATTCCAAAACTTCTGCTACTAAAGGATCATTTTGATTGAGTACAACTTGCATCTTACAACAGTTTGACAAGAAGAACAAGTGGTCAGATGATGAGACATGTTGTAAAGCTAACACCTTAGCTGGATCATCTAATGTACTTTTTGGAGCTAAAACTTGTAAAAGTGAGCACATCTGAAATGTAATAGTAGGCAATTCATTTTCCCTTTCTCTATTCAATTCAATTCACTTTTATATTCTATAGCACCAAATCTAAGGAACATCATGAGCAAGCACTTGGTGACAGTGGTGAGGAAAAACTTCCTTTTAACAGAAACTTCGAACTCTCCATTTGTCTAACCTGGAAGTGTTTAAATTTAGCATTTCATGGGGACGACTACTGCCTGAGATGACCCTCATGATGTCATCAGGGTTACCTTGCTCTTGGAGTTCTGTAACACGTATGTGGCTGTTTTCCAGATACCGTGGGTCTAATGAAAGGTGCTACAGAGTTGCATCATGGGTTGGAGGAGTAAGTAGGATCTAGTATTCTTCGAGCTGGGGACTAAAAGTCAGGATAACTCAGCCTCTGACACACTGATTTTGAACTTTTCTTTTTTGATAGAAATAAATCTGTCTCTTGTGAGTCCTCTAATTATACACAAGTGCAGCACTAAATCACTTGAATGTCTGTTAAAGAATTCCACTAACAGCAGTATTGCAAATTCAATTCGTTTGCTCAAATAAAAATTCTTGTGTCAGCAATGGTAACCTTTTCAATTTTGTTTTCTCATGTCTCTTAAATGTGGAATTCTTTCATTGATTTTCCAAATTTTTAATCACATTTTGCATCACTCTGCCCATTTAAAAACTGCCAATTCCAAAGGCGGAAGCTTTAACACACATGCTATCAGGGTCAGCATCAGCGCTTCTAACTTAACAGCTGGAGATCCCATTCAGTTTGCTGGGACGACCAGTGCACTCCGACCTGTTCAGGGGTTCGCAAAAGCATCACTGACAACGAGTGAGGCAATGATTTGTGAATGATGTTGTGTCATAAGTGAAACTATTCACTCAGTGGAATCGTACTGCTGGGACATCGATCCACGACAATAAAACTGTCTATACTCCAGGTATAAAGCTACAGCCCCATTCAGACTGTACGGTGTTTTCTGTGTAGTTTTAAAGTGGCAGTTTCTTCTTCTTCTATAATGCAAACAGGTGGGATCATCAACCCTGTCAAGCTCGATTTTCATTCCCGGCGCAACATGCTTCTGTCACTTTTTGTGGCAGCAGAATAAAGGTAGAATGTTTTGAAGAGTTATGTTGTCCCCATTAGCATCTAGAGTAAAAGTATAAGAGACACTTCGACACACAGTTGAGAAACAGACATAAGCACATTTTCTTTTAGTCGTGGTGAAACAGTTTGAACTAGTTTGTTTCAAGCACACTGAAGCTTTAAGTCTCACACGATGCAGATCTCATAGCTGGATTAACTGGCCTGTATAATCACAGCTAGGTGGCACAACCACCAACACTATAGCCATTAGGCAGTCAAAAGCAGCACTATAACCAATTACCAGCAACAGAGAGGGAAACTAATTATGAATTACAAACTTAGTGACGCTTTAGTGCTTCTACCCTGGTAAAGGAGCTGCATCGCTGCGTTTGCAAATTATATTCATAGTGTGGCAGAATGGGCCGGGCTGATGGATTTATAGGACGCACACAGTCACCCTTTATAATAAACAACACTCAGGCAGGATGCAAATAGGAAGTGCCTGTGGGCATGCAAACACTGGGTAAATAGAAATGACACACAGACCCCAGGGATGATGGATTGCAGGTATATACTGACATGAATAAAAATGATAATGAACATCATAACACAGTAATCATTTCTCACATTCTGTATTTTTTCACACCTATTTGAGTCGATCGTACCAGAGGTGGCAGGAGTGGGAATTTTTCTTTTTCAGAGGAGAGGAGTACAGTACAATTATGTTGACTGAAGTTGCTTTTATTCCCCCCCTCAGTTTGCCTTCAAGGCAACTTGGAGGCCGATCTTCAAAGGATCCCAGATTCTTCTCTACAATTAAAAGATAGCCTTTAGCTCGAGTTTCATCGGATGTAAAGCGCTTAGATAGATAAGCAAATAGAGAGACAGAGGACTGAGGGTCTAATTTCTCATGATTAAAGTCATCTGTCACTGAATGGGTGACACAAGTGGTGGCACCCCCCCTCCCTCCCATCTTCCGACTCTTTATGTATTTATTTCAATTTTATCCTGGGAAATTTGTGACTTGAAAGAGGCAATTAACGTGTGGCACGTGCTGGCCCTCGCAGTGTTTGGGGCCACGCTGCACATTAGCTGTCTGTCTGCCGCTAACAGCCCTTGAGAAATGATGAAAAGATTCACCGAGCAGTAGGGGGAGAGAGAGAGATGCACAGACAGAGAGAGAGAGGGAGGAGGTGGTGGGAGAAAAAAAAAATGAAGGGACAAATACAAATTAGCTCGGCGAGTGTGTGGCAGAGGATGTGAGAAATGAATGGCCTAATTGGCACATTTGTTTCAATTAGGATGCGGTCATCAGTGTCAGCCTTGACGGAGGGGTTTCCAGGCGGGGCCCCACATCAGGGCTTCCTCCCTGTGATTTCAATACCCGGACCGCCCCCTGAAGGTCACCTCCTCCGGCCCTGCACGGCAGCCAGGTCCTTTCATCTACTTAAGCACACACACACACACACATCTCATTCAGATGACATTTGCTGATGATTAGATGCTGAGAAATGTGGTGGCTGAGGGGCAATTAGAGGACAGAAGAGCAATGTAACGGGTGACACGGCAGCCATCATCAAGACTTATGAGGAGCCCGCTGATCAAGACCTTGCCAGCTGACGCATTTTTCCTTGTGCCCGTGTGCCTCATCGCCCCACTCCTGGGTCACACGGTCATGTGATGTCAAGGTGATGCAGTACAAACAGTACGCTTCAGTGCGGGAGGAGAAAAAAAAAAAAATCTGTCTGCTGACTCATGCTTAGGTGTCACAATTTAGCATGATCTCCTCCCCTTCAGGCAGCTCTCAGCCACCTGTGGAGAAGCTGATGTGGGCGGCAGAACTTTTTAATTGCTGAGTATCTCATCAACGCAATTACATGGATTAAGCTTCTCTGTCAGGCGTTCCCTGGGGACCGGGGGGGGGACGCCGGCGGGGCCCGCTGAGCAGCATATCAGAAACCATAGCAGTGAGCACGGAGCTAATCCACCCACTGATTCCCCCCCCCCCCCCCCCCGCAACCAATCAGCAGCACATGTAAAGAAAGGCACGCTCATTGCCCGTGAACACACACACACACACACACACACACACACACACAGGTACCCGCAGAAACTTTGACCGCAGCACGACTCAGCGTGCTCATACGAACTGCGAGCTCGACGCCAGCAGGTAGAGTCGGCGGGAGCTATCTGCGACTTAGCTGTGCTCGCCCTCTCCCGAGGTTAATCAGAAAAGAAACAGGGAGAACACAAAAAGGGCCCGCGTCGCCCATCCGCCTCCCCTGTTGCTTCCCAAATGCCACCTCTCCTCCCATCCGAGCAACGTGCCACCGCATTACTATTCCACCCCGATCCGTCTTATCTTAACGAAATAAATAGAGGGAGCTCCCAGCTTCGGCCTGGCTGGGGGGGATGTAATTGCTTAGCTTAATAATGAAGCTCATCATCTGCTCTCCAGGAGACTTTCTCTGACCTATGAGAAAATAAGAGCAGCCGGATCGGGAAAGCAGAAACAAGTGCCGGAGGAGGCAGGAGGTGGGACGGAGCTAAATGCTAACTTGTTTTGGAGCAGCATCGCAAATGTCTCTGTGAAGCTCAACAGAGAACAGCTTGTATCACAGTGCAGGAGCATTTAGTTGATTCCCCTTTGTGCCGTAGCCTGGGCTGTCTACCTGAGCTACTGTAGATCAAGGGGATTCATCTTGGATTAAAGGCTTTCATTCAGGGAAGTTGAAATTGGCTTCCAGTTTGGCTGTTCATTTCACACTTTCTCTCAGAGTAACCTCTCAAAAGAAACTCATTATACAGGGTTCTCATGGACTCCTTTCTTCCCGAGTTAAAAGATCTGCTCTGCATTCATGCCCCCTGATATCTGTGAAGTAAAAGTGGGGGATTGGTTTTGGATCGGGAGCACCGAAACGAAATTACAAATAAGCTGCTCCTGCGTTCTATTAACCATAGGCAAATTAGAGTCTCTGCTCATTGGATACGATGTGTGAAGGAATTCTTCTTGCAAAACACTTACACACAACCCTGTCCTCAGTTTGAATTAACAGGAAACACACACAAGTGTTTTTTCTGTTGATTAACTGTTGAATGGATGTGTGAAGATATGTGGGCATCAACATTGAAGTTCTATTCAGTTTGAAGAAAGAAAGGTTTTATAAAACTATTGAATTTGAAATTAGAATTGTGATAAAAGGAAATTTACATTTCAACCAGTTTTAATGGATCTAGTGGAGTACAGTCAGTGGTTAAAGTGGGATTTGACCAAGCGGCAACCTCCGCCGCTGAAAAATGAAGCCAATGCGGAAGTGCAAAAAAGCTGCAGTTCCTCGAATAACCGCTAGAGCAGGCTGCAGAAGAGAGTCAATTACATTTGAGCCCCATGTTAAAATGTCTGATTTTATGACATATTTACAGCCTGGTTCAAAACATGGCTCTAGTCTCATAAGCTGTTTTTCTACTCCATGACAACTCTGGGGGGTGTGAATTTTTTTATAAGGCGTTCGTTTAAAATATACAGCATACATCATTATGCACAATTCATAGCTGTCAATCTAAGTGGCGCCACTTTGATTGACAACTAGCCACTGACGGTCTAAACGGCGTCACCCCGGCTAATTCTAGTCACTGAGTTTGGGAAAGAGATCGTCGTGGGGTTAGCCGGCTAGCAACGATATTTAGCATTTAACCTAGCTGGTTAGCCGTAGCTAGTTTGATTATTTCGAATAAAGCGGCTTTTTTCAGCGGCTTTTTTCAGCCAATAGCGTTCATTCGACTCGCCTCAGCTCCGCCCTCGCTCCACCTCTTTGTCCATATTTGGAGTAACCGGAGGTAGGCTACCAAGATGGCTACGCACTACGATTTGCTTCATTTTTGCTCTTCAGAAACCTATGGGTGACGTCACGGACACTACGTCCATATTTTATACAGTCTATGGATTTGACAGGTGGGGGAGCCCTAAGATTCCTGCCCCCTGCCGGAGGGCTCCGGCCCACTTTAACCCCCTACAGTGGTTTACAACATTTCAAATTCCACACGGTCAATAACTGCTTAATTCTGAAGGGGTGTAGCACTGAAACTGACCAAAAAGTTTTAGGTCCTGTTTTTTACTCTAGGGAGAGAGTTCAAGAAAAAAAAATTGTATCACATTACAAACCAAAGCTGTAACTATATGTATAACTGTACAATCCAATGCAATCCAGTACAACTGTTCTGCCATTAAGTCTATTTTTATGATACATATAATGTATAGTTTTATTGACACTGTCATAGTTAGTGATGGTACTGCCTTATGCCGACAGGTGTTTCTAATATTCTGCCCCCCTGAAATATGGCAAACAAATGAGAAGCACCTCTCCATATAACATAGTCCAGTACAACAGAGCCTTTTGCCATAACCTTCATAATTCACATATAAAGGAATTTACACCAGTCACCAGAAACTGAACCCTGTGAATTTTGTAAAGACAAATGTTATGACAGCGCTGTTGCATCGGACTGCATCAGATTGCACAGGTGTACCCGAAAGTGAGCAGAACGCAATAAAATCTAGGGTTCTTCAACCAGAAAAAATGAAAAAAAAAAGAGAGGTTGGTAAAAAACACATTATAGCTGGAAGAGGGCACTCAGTAAAGTGCAAATCACCTCCAGGCTTACAGTCAAATTGGCAGAAAACAGGGATTTATTCTTCTTGTAACATGCCTAACTTTGGTGGATCATAACACCTTGGGTATGGAATTAAACTGCAGATGCTCCAGTTTCGAGATGAAAACAAACTTTTCCACGGATGTCAGTTTTTGAGCCACATGTGAGGCCAAACTGTGGCCCGCAAGAGTCTGGCTTAACCTTGTTTTTTCGTCTAGCTGATTGCCTGAAATGCCAACCTGCTACATTATCCCTAGCTGAAACAAGATTCCAAGCTGAAGTAGCTGTTGATCACTTGTGGCCCCCACGGGCGAGTTAAACAGGAGTGGGGAGTCAACAGTGGTATGTAACAGAGCAATCAATAAAATAGCTTTTTCAAACATCGTGAATCACCACAACCACGAGAGGTCCTTGAGAATACAGTCATCAAAGGTGGACAAAAGAAGTCCTTGGCTGATGGTCCAGCAGTATGCAAAATTATGCACAGTAATAATCTAATATGCGAGATGCATGATCCCCTCCAGGATACGCCTGGCAGAGATAATAAAACTACTCTGCCTTCCATAGGTCTAAGAACAGAATTAGAAATTAGAAATGAGCATTATTATGCACAAATTAGAGTTGGTTTCACTGAGGGAAGAGTGAGACTACAGTAAAGTAAGGCCTCGTAAACGGGCTGCTTTATCCAGTCCATTATCACCTTATGATATCATCACATTATGAAGGTGTTATGGCTAACTTGTTCATGTGTCAATAGTTATGACTTAGAAATCCAGCATACACTTTGCAACAGAAACAATCCTGGTGAATGTGAGTCCAATATTTCCAACTCTTTCTACACCTGTTTCGGTCTCTGCAGTACCAACTCGTACTGGGCTGGCAGTGGGCTTATCAAAGCAGGAAGATGATGACAGTGGAGTTTGCTGGATGAAAAGCAAAACAACAAGCTAAAAGAGGATAAAAGGCGTCTCTCACTTCAGCCTGTGAAGATGTTGTCTCGTGCTTCCCAAAGGGGCGATTCTACATGTGCTCACTCTTACTCCCAGTCTTGTACATGTGGTGCAGAAGTGATCTGGGGACCTGTGACTGGAAGACACTGCAGAGAGACAGCTAAAGAGGTGTGAGGACAGCTGTCCTCCGGCAGACATGGCCACTCAGAGGAGGGGGGAGAGCAGCTTTTCCTGTCTTTTTCCTCATAGTACAACCTGTCAGTCATGCTGAGATTTCCTCCAGTGAGTCACTTGGATGTAAGCTTCTACAGTGACCACTGCTGTAATGGACAGGCCGTATGATGTTCTACAGGGTGTCTATTATTGGTTGATGGCTAATGCAAAATTTAAATACAAAGAGCTTTGAATAGAATTGGCAATGGGTACTCACAAAGAGAGTGAAATGGGTTTGATGTGGCGTGGGGTTTGTGATTCATTACTGTGATGAGGTCTGATTAGTCATTAAAAAAAACAAACAGTGCAATACGCAATGTGCAATATATTGATAGTATATTATATTACCAAGCCCTGTTTGGACTATTCCTGCTATTTGCACCTATTTTACCTCATTCTATTTTTATAAGTATTATTTTATTCAGACGATTCATATTTACCAGATTATATTTAGTTTAGTTTTATATATGATTAACACCTTCCAAGGCTGCTACAATTTCGTTGTTTTATTGCACAATGACAATAAAGGATTTTGATTCTGAAAAAGGTGAGGGAAAGAACTTCACAATCGAACTTTTACTGTATCATATTGCACAAATACAATGACGCATTTTGCCTTCAGTGAAACATTTACCATGACATAATAACATTACCTAAATACGTCTAAATATCGTGTTGCTCTTGTTCCTTAATTCTAGAAGCTGGAATCCATCGACTTCTGTGCAAAGAGCTGATGTTACATTTGAAGATAGCCAGAGGTTAAATGATCAAGTCCCACAGTCTGGGCGTAGGTTTGGTTTGAGACATGGGCAGAAACATGTGGCAAAACACACTGTAATAAAATGGTTGTTCATGTCTTCAATAGGACAAACAAAATTCTGTATTATTGATGCACTAACTCTGAAAATTAGACTTATTCTCACTGATGGAAATGTGAGACTGAGATAACGCAGGATTTACATCTCTAACCACAACCCACGCACGCAAAAAAAAGTTAAAAATAAATAAATAAAACGAAAGGAAACAAAGCCTACAAAGCTTGAAATATAGTTTTAGTCATCAAAAATCAGAACAGCTACAGAAGTTTAGGGCGACCTCTGCGTGTAGCCCGAGGAGGGAAAAAAAACAGACACAAAAAGCTCAGAAACACAAAGCTGAGTTCTGCTGTGAGGGGACGGTGATGCAACAATGCTTTTTTTTTCAACGTATATCTTCTCTCATTTTGTGATGTCACAGCTAGTTCAGAAGCCAATTGTGGTCCATTAGGTGGAAGTGTGATGTGTTAACTTCAAACCTCTACTGCACACACACTTTGAGTGGTCGGAGAACTCCAGTCGTTAAAAAATATTTACATTTTCATAGATTCTGGATTTTTCAATGAGGAAGAATGAGAATGAGAGAATTTAAACAAGGTATTTAAGCTTTTTTTGGAAACATATTTTCAATAAGTTATGTAATATATTATGTAATATGTTGTTATACACATATTATTTGTACTGTTGATTAGACAACAAAGGGGGGGGGGGCTTTGGTGATGGAAAATCACAATGGGAAGCTTCACAATTTTATGATATTTCATAGGGAAAATAACTGCAAAAAGATGAACTGATAATGAAAAGAACTGTTAGTTGAAGCATTTTTTCTTTTGCATACAGTCATAAATGTGCAATGTGCAATGTGCAAATGTGCAAATGTGCAAAAAGAGAGACTGGTTGGTCCAGTAGTATGTGAGGGATGCAGACTCACACCTGGCTGAGACAGCTCTGACATGAGCACTAGAAAAACATGCCAAATGCTGTTTGAAAGCTTGCAGCCTAATGGGACAAGGAACTGATTATTGTCAGAAACATAACTGCTGCGGCTCCTCTCTCATGCAAATAAAGTCGTCACCGGCGGTCGAGCAGAGCTTCCTGTTGGAAGTGCACGATACAGAACGATTGGCCTGTGAGTGACAGGAGCCTCATCAGGTCACTCTGACATCCTGGCTGACAGGGGTGATTTCCACACACACCCCCTCCTTGAAGCACGGTGTTTACGCCGCGCTCCAAACCGCAGGCTCACACTCGGCGGGGCCAGCATCCATCCTGCAGCTGCACTCTGAAACCTCACACCGCCTCACTCACGGACGTCACCTCAATATTTCATGGGCGAGGTGCGCCGATATTGACTGGGCCGAGGGTATCTGCCATGCGCTCTCTACATTATTCACTCCCATCTCTTGTGGAAGGGCTCATTTGTGTTGACAAAGGACTAGATGGGAGGATGTGATTCAGTCTGTACCGCTCACATTCAACTATTTTTATCCCCGCTGTGGACTCTGCAGCGCCGGAGTGACATCACTCCTCCATTTCCACGTTGAATCATTTATACAGCGCAGGGTCAGGGGTTGACCTCCGCTTAAATCTGTTCCCTGCACACATCAGTTACACATCCATGCTGATTACCACTGCCAAATAGTGTACGGGAGGAGACTGTCTGCATCAGGAGACGAATGTGTCACCCTCTGTGACATTTTCTCACCGAGCCATTTAAATTCTATGTTTGCCTCACAAGTCAGTCTCGCAGGTCGATCACATCTGTTCTCACTGGGTGCTGCCATTTAAGTTGCCACCAAGTATAATTTAAATGCTGAAAGTAATCAGAACAACAGTTCACAATCAGCTGCTCTTCAGCAGGTAAACAATTTCAAATACTGCCGTGCCAACCTGCGACCACCTCCTCCCTGTCTGTCTGTCTGTCTGTCTGTCTGTCTGTGTTCAGCTCTTTGTGCTTCTGTAGCTTCTGTCTGAAAACTCTCCGGCTTCACTGGCACATTTCTGTTTTTACTTTCACATATGAGCCTTATTTTACTGTTCACTGGTCGCTTTCAGCTGCACTGGAGCCGTGTTAACACACTGCTGATGCAAACCATATATTCCTTTTATTGTGAAGGAGTTATATGAAATGCAGTATATTAAAAACAGGAGTAATCAAGCAGATATGGACACATTCTGCTGTTTGGCCAGTGGATCAGATTTAAATATTAAGCTCAGAATCAGAAGCTTTTATTGTCATTGTACAAGAACGCAACGAAATTGTAGCAGCCGTGGAATGGTGTTACTCAAAATCTAAAACTAAGCAGGTATAAATAGTCTAAATAAAATAAGAATAAAATAATACTAAAAATATAGAATGAAATAAAATAAGGTGCACGTGAGTAGAAAATATAGGGCGTTAATATAAATAAAAATACTGTCTATGGAATGGATGCAGAATTGTATTGCACATTGTATTGTACATTGTATTGCACATTGCCGTATTGCACATGTAGTTAATATACAGAGAAATTGTCCATATGGTGGGGATGAGAAGTCCAGCTGCATAGTGCAGTATGTGAAGGTGTATGCATGCCAAGTCAAAGTGGTGTGTGGTCAGTGTTTGTGTGTGTTCAGTATGGGGACTGCTTGAACTGAGAAGGGCTGAACAGGGCTGCAGGCTCTTACTGTGGTTTGTGACCAGTACACCTCCAACACGTCATCAAGGTAAGCTACTTTGCCTGGCTGTGGGGTGCAGTGGAAAATCACAGGCACAGTGTTGGTTGATAGCTCGCGGCTGTTCACGGCCTGGCTCGGCGTGACCACCTCCCCCACTATGGAAAAACGACAGTAGTCCACACCCTGGAATTGCGTGTGTGATGGTGGTCAGCTAAACGTGCATCCAGGCTGTCACAGCTGCCGTGGGTTCATCTCTGGTTGTCGGCCAGAGCAGAGCCTCCACTGAGCAGTGCAGTTCCATACACTTCACTGACGAGCATTACACGGAATAATTAGCAAACTTCTCTCCCTCTACCCACTCTTCTCTGTCTCACTTGAGAGAGAGATTATTCTCTCAATTACTCAACGGATAGTTAGTCCATAATTTGTTAGACAATAGTTAAAAATACCTGCCTGTTTTCACATAAGCATATTCAGTTTACTGTAACAGAAATCACAGAAGAACTAGGAAGTATTCCAAATATCCATAATGAAGAAGCTGGAACCGGATTTTTTGCTTTGCTTCAAGAAATTATGTAAGTGAACAACATATTGTAAAATTGTAGATTCATTCAGACGTCAATCAACTAATACTGCAATTTTTTTCCCCCAGCTCTACACAAAGGTTGAAAGTGAGGTCGATAGGGTCATCGTGTCTCATTCAACCTGGCTGTCAATGCAATGTTTGACTCATGATTGATGGGGTAATACCAGGTTTCAGAAACCTGGATAGAGCTGAGTACGCTAGCTAGAGTACATCAATGGAAACTGGGATACTTTGACATGTTGACACCTGATCATTATTTGTCTCGTAGTTAAATAAAAAATGATCTCATGTATTGCTAGTCTACATGTTCATATTCCTACATAGGCTGCTGTATTGTGACTCTTCCATTGCCAGATGCAGAAGTCAGATCCGGCAGAGTGGTGAATGTATCACACTCTCGGCAGCCAGAGACCAAACTACATTCATTCCCAGCTCAGGAACTGTAACCCAGTTGTTACCAAAATGCCAGATTTGCTGCATGACGTCAAACACCAGCCAGCACTGACGCAGATGATAACAGAGTCAATGTTTAATACAGGGAGATGAATAATCCGGCTTCTCAGAATCAGTGTAACATCGCTCCATAAATGACCCACCAGAGGAAAAGATGGGAAAAAACTGGGAGTCTGCACATAAATGAACTCAATAAGCAACCAAGGTTCCACACTAGTAAAAGCTATCAGGTGTCTTTCACACTAACAAATCTGGATGTTCATGTTGCCAACAGGCGCAATGATGAGATTCTCTTACATGACGCTTTATATCCTCACCCACACACAGTGGCAGCGGCTGATGGATCAAATTACACAATCCAGTCGGAGAAAGAGCAACACCATATCCAACCCTTTAAATCATCCTTCAAAACTGGGATTGCACCATTCTCTGTTTTTTGGCCTGACCCACTTAGAGCCACATGTTTCTCACACAAGATTCGCAAGTCTAATGGTCCTATAAAAAAAAAAAGAATCGGAGAGTCAATATGTTATTGACACATGAACAGTTGTGACTACCTCACTTTGGAACCAACACTCTTATTTCTAAATGTTTATGTGCACTTATTGCTGCTATCCAACAAAAACGGTATCAATCTCTTAAAGGTCAGAGAAAGCGGAGCGGAAGGTAGAATCCGAGCAGAGAGTTTCTCTTGCAGAAAAAAAAGGGATGGCCACTCTGACGCCGATCTTCTCTGCTCAGTGGGAGTATAAGCGTCTCCTCTTTCAGGAGAGGAGGAGCGAGGAGCGGCCGCCTTACCTCCGCCACAGGCACTCCCTCTGGGGGGCGGCAGTGCAGAACGATCATCCCGTTGATTGGCACCTCCTTCCCCTGGGGGTCCTGCTCAAAGTTTTTCCTCAGGTCTGTGTGGGGAGATAAGAAGCAGCTGTCAGGTGTCAAGTGTTACGGTCAGCCTGGCTTCAATCCTCCTCATCAGCTAACACGCCGGCCTGCCCCCGGCTCTGCACGCCACGACCTTCAAAACCCACTACAGCCCGTGTTAGATAGAGAGGATCCCACGGCCCATGTGCTAGGTAATTTGTTGACAAGGTGGTTTGGAGGATACACTGGCTGGAGGAAGTGCACGACAGTCGCTCTGACCATCCTGGGCATTCATGTGCATACAATGGTGACAGAGCCCATTCTGCCCATTTTCAGAACTACCTTTGATAGGTCATTGCTGCTGCTGCCTTTCACTGAAAACCTTTAAAATGTCAGGCTTCTTTGGAAATGCACCTTTGAAATTTCATGGGTTGTGAATGGGTTTCATGTACCCTCGGATCACGAGACATTTCCTGCATATAAGGGATCTAAATACAGGGAGGAAACTTTATAACAGTGCCTAGAAAGCTCAGCTCATCCGGCAGGTAGGTAAGTGCAAAGTGAGTGCAAACCAAGCGGCAACCTCCGCCGCTGAAAAATGAAGCCAATGCGGAAGTGCAAAAAAGCTGCAGTTCCTCGAATAACCACTAGAGCAGGCTGCAGAAGGGAGTCAATTACATTTGAGCCCCATGTTAAAATGTCCGATTTTACCACAGAAAAAAACATATTTACAGCCTGGTTCAAAACATGGCTCTAGTCTCATAAGCTGTTTTTCTACTCCATGACAACTCTGGGGGGGCCGAATTTTTTTATAAGGCGTTCGTTTAAAATATACAGCATACATCATTAT
>JBBMOC010000101.1:286227-377589 GCA_037975185.1 Centropyge bicolor | reverse complement strand
GAGAGAGAGAGAGAGAGAGAGAGAGAGAGAGAGAGAGAGAGAGAAAGGAAAGGCGGCGGTAAGCTTTCTCGACAGAGCGACACATTTCCCCGAGTCCAAACCGGCGTCGACAGGTGGTTTGCCGGAGAGACGGAGACGAGCGCTGCCACTGTGTCATCTGTCAGCCCTATTTGTTTATAGGCAGAACACTGTTGACAGGGCTCATTAGAGTAAACCACTTGATCTGTTCTCCTCCCCAATCCCCTCCTCGCTCCTCGCACTTCCCTGAGTCACTTGATAAATCCATCCAAAAAGGCTGAATCACTCAGAGAGAGACTGGCAGGATGGTTGAAATAAGACCAAACTTTTGGCTGTTTTCAGATCCGGAGGAGAGGAGATTGTTGCCCCCGTTTGTTCCTGCCACAGCGTAGCTTATTAACTTGGATGTGGATGACAAGAAGTTCATTAAAAATGGTCGGATCATTTCTGCTTTAAAGCTTTCAACGTCACGGGTTTGAGTTCAGCAGGAAACTTTTGCCCCATGTCGTCTCTCTCTCTCTCTCTCTCCACATATTTCCTCTGGTTCTCTTCTGTTAATCATCCAGTGAAGGTAAGATAGGAATGGGCTGTTATCCCAAAGATCAATATTAGGCTTTTTAGAAAACGCAATATCTGCCCAGTGTTCTGGCAAACCCAAATGACTGGTCCACTGGCTCTGAAGCAAAGGAGATTAGACTTTGTCCCCCTCACTTGAAAGGCCCCGCCCTCATTGTACAGGTGACCATTCATTCAAATATCCATTCAGATGTCATTGAAGTAACTCTCAAAGTAAAGGTCTGGGTTAACCTTTTCATCCCTCTCTTCCTGCTTGCTTTTACAATCCTTTACAGTCACCTTATATCTCAGCTGGGGTCGCCATGATTTGGCATGTAGGTGGTATTTCACACATTCCAGGACAGTTTTCATGAAAAAAGAAAACTTCACACAATTTAAAATTGTTTGGATTTGCCTTGTTTACCTGTGTGTCACAAACTTACAGGCACAAAAAATGTCTTTTGTTCACCTGTTAGCTCCTATTTCTTGGAAGCAAACTGTGAAATAATAATTTATGATGAATTATATACAAGTACTCTAAGTGTTATATTCTTCATTTATATCATTGAGCAAATAACACATGATCAAATTCAATCTTCTCTATTATTGTTTTTATACCAAACAAGCCATTAAACAGATTATATCACCTTGATAGAGAGGTGAAACAAAACTACTTTTTCTAATCTTGACAGGGAACAACTAAACTCAACACATATAGTACATACATACAAAATGTTTTATTTCTATCTTTAGCACAAAGAGCTATTATGTGTCAATAAAAAAATACTAAATATTTTTTTTTGTACTGGGAAATGCAGCAGGCCTTCTTCACAAGCTGCACACAGTCCAGTCCTACCAGAAGGTAGGACAGCTTGTGTACTGCCTGAGAGGCAAAATCTGGGGCAAAAAGTCAGCTAATGACTCTGCCTGTAAAGCTTAATTGCTGCGAGCACATGGAAATAATTGAAAACGACTCAGATGAACATTTTTAACATTTCTGGTTAATGCAGAGCTTCAAACCTGGCAACGACAAAACACAGTGGTTTAGTCTCCTTTCAGTAAATGAATCAAACATGTGCACCCATCCATGGAGGAAGTTGCACCCTGGGGTGAGGCTCATCATGCAACGTCCAATACATCTAAAACGATCTGCAATAGTCAACTCATGAATTCAAATCTTAATGTCACAGTCTGCTTTGATGCTAAAATGAATCAATAAACATTTGCAAAGACACATAACAATTCCAATGTACAACACTGTGCATTGGTCTATTCACTGGCTTCACAGGCTTCAGCAGTGGCGGGAGCAGGATTCCTCATTCTCATCATTTTATCTTCATAAGCTTATGCGTGTAAATCAACACGGCTGGAGAGGAAGTGAAGGGTTTAGTGAAGAGGTTTGATGCCACCTTCAATTGTTTGCTGCCATGTCTTGGAAGCAAGTTGTGAAATTGGTGCTTAACACCAGCCAACTGCGAGTAAATTATGACGGCGGCTGTTTGAGTTAGTGGGTTTGACAGGTGCCGACCATCTATCAGAGCCTCTTTTCTACTCAATAAACCTTTCTGGCTGGTTCAGAAAAAAAGAGACTGAAACGAACAGATGCTATTTTTGATTCACCTTCGGCTGCGACCAGTCAAAAAGAGTTAGCTTCTCCTCCTGTGGTTGTATCAGTCAGTGAATTTACGGCACAAATATGCTAAATATGTGATCATATAGTCACCTTGAGAGGCGCTGTGGCAGCCATGATAAAACATGGACACTCCCTACACATCGCCCAGCAAATCACACTCTCTGTGTGTGTATATGTTAAGGGCGTTCTTATCAGCGTGTTTTTCTCTGTCGCCTCCTTTTTGATGCCTTGCGGGAGCTGTGCAGATCCCATTACTGATGCAAACAAAACTCAGTGGACAAGGCCTCGTATCTCCACGGCTTGTAATGGTCTGCTGCACCGTGTGCCTGCTAATCACACGAAAATCACAAGCGCTTATTTATCCAGGGCTTAGCATGTTGCCACAGGTTGTGTTTGTTAAGATGCTTTCTAATTTATGAATCGCTGTACATATCCTGCATCCACACAGTTCGATGTGTGTGACCTGAACATGACACAGAAATGTTTCAGGAGCATTGTGGAAGGAGCATAAACCTCACATTTAGACAACACACTGAACTGCTGGTCAGTGACCTCGGGACAGTTCTTATATCGCCATCATGCGACACATGAGTGATGTCATCAATCATTGATGTCAACTGCTAATAACAAACGTGTTAAAAAAAAATCTTTATGAGAACGACTGACTTCAGACCGTTTTCATATCAAACACTATCTGACCTCGACTGGAATAGACTTGGTCCAACTCGGTCCCATCAGCGGTCACGCCCAATTCATATCCGTAAAAGAAAAAAATAGGAACACTGAACATTGATCCTACAGTTCACAGTGACCAACGGTTCTCGACCAGTCACCGCAAAACTAAACATTCACACCACCTTAATTAACAAGCTGCAAAGCCGTCATGGGGGGAGGTTAATGAGGTGGCAAAATGGTGTCATCTCACCTGAGAAAATAGTTCTTCCTAAAAGTAAAGACCATGCAAACTCCATTCCAGGTGTGGGTGATGCCACACAATGCAGCCACCAATGCTGGTTGTATTATGAAAAGTGGCCGGTTCACTTTCATGTAAGGGAAAACCATGTGTCGTGTTCTATGAGCTGAATGCATCATCAGTGAACTAGCTCTGAATCACTAAAAGACATTAAGCGTTTCTTTTAACCATTATGCGTTAATTACTACATCGTGCTCATATTAACCCACAGGGGAGCTTTCACTGCTACATAACAATGCTTATTATTTGAATTCTGTGAACCAAGCAGGTGATGGCTCCATCCATGCCCACTGCGCACCAATCATTTATTTCACTATGGGTCTTATTATTGATACTCAAAACAAGGCTACAGTATCAATCAGCCCACCCATACTTTACACAGAAAGGTCCCACTGTGCCGCTTCTATCATCCCCGGAAGTTCGTACCTAATCCCAACAGGACACTTCTCTGAACTAGAAAAGCACTTGGAGAGCGCAGACCTCCGTCAAGCAGCACAGTGCCCCCAGCTTATAGTGACTCACATCCCATAATATTAGTCCTACCTTTGATTTATCTATTTCAATGGATTCCTTGACCATAAAAACATACCCTTAGCAACTGGAATCACATTGATATCATTTTTAGTTTAACAGTTATACCCGAAAATCAACATTTCCGTAATGGCGGTTTTCTTCTGGATATAGCTCCGTAACTATTGGAAATACATCAAATCTGTTTGCACTCTACTGTTTTAGCAGACTTTCTGCTACAAATTGGTGCCAGTTGCATGTCTGTATCTGCATTTGTTACCTCGCGGTGTCGAAAAATGTGATGACCCCCTATTTTTTCTCATGTTCTGGATCGTAATATCCAGAATATTGGTAGGATCTGGATCATACTGGTACATTTCGTAGAAACTATCATGACCATGTCCTGTATTTTTTTTTGCAAGCAATCTGGGTATTTTTCATGGAGTTATATACACATATGATGAAAATTTGTTCCGAGTCCCAGAAAGGACATTTCCTAAAAATTTCATCAAAATCCATCCATAACTTTTTGAGTTATGTTGCAAACAAACAGACAAACAAACAAATAAACAGACAAACCAACGTCGACAAAAACATAACCTCCTTGTCGGAGGTAAATATGATTCTAAAGCAGATTTTCATGTCGGATTCACACGTGAATCCAAGGAAAAAGAGCCATTTCCATTTTTCCCTGCTGTACTTCATCAGTGGAATTTATCTTGATTCTGAGAGGCCTATGTGGCTCAGGCTAATAATAACCAATAATCATTTTGTTTTATCTGTCTCGCCTGTGTGCCACCCACACGCCGCCAAAGCCACAGCAGAACCCTTTCAAGCTAACGGACGACGCTACATTTCAGATCTGGGAACAGCACTAGCACATTAGCGTCATCCTCCATCAGGGTCTCATTACGTCCGCTCCAGCTCGCCCAAGTCGATCCTGCTTTCCACACCAGGACTTAAGGCTGACAGAGGAGTCTTGCAGGTACTTCTGTGAAAACTCTCCCTGCTGTTCGGTAATCAGAGCACTCGAGGTAGCGAGGCTTTGTTCAAAATGAATTCCCAAATTAGCCACCGTTTCACTCTGCCCACATTCATATTGCATATCCACAAAACTGGCTCGAACACATGAGCCCACAGACACACACACACACATAGGCACATGTGCATGAAGCCATTAGAGTCTGTTTCACCTATATTTTTCAGGAAAGATATTTGATATTGCATTGTTTTTCTTTTTTTTTGTTCCTCCCTGAAAAGAGAAACTTTTATCTCCGAACTCCATTAGGCTCTGTGCCCACTTCTCAGCTGTGTAACCAGAGACAGTCCCAACCCACAGCTGCGTCTCCTCGAAGCCATACCCAATTTCAAGGCCTGCAAAACCTGAAACCAAGCCCGCTGAACCCAAAACATACGGCTGACAACTGACACATCTCACAATGTTATGAGACGATAAGATGGAGAACAAGGAGTGACACCGGGAAACAGCAGCAATTAGCTCCACGGTGGCTGATGAAGAAAGACGAAGGAGAAGCAGTTTTGTGTTTCTCTTTGTGTCTGGGCGGGGAGATAATGCAGATTGACACGAGTTGGCCTCTGTCATGTGAAAAGTCACTAAAGCCAGTTTTTTCTCTGCAGCCGTGGTGTTTGCAGACAATGGGGGGAGAGCAATGTTGTTTTCATCAACAATGGCGATGACGAAATTATTTCATTGATGCCCGTTTTTTTCATGACGATAACGAGGCGGTGACGAGCAAAACATGGCACACACACTGGTCACTAGTCACTGACACACAATTTAGTTTATGAATTCCAGTGTTGTACCCGAACGCGTTCAAAGAACGTTCGTTCATGAACTAACTCATATTTTGGGTGAACGTGAACGTCCCGTTCATTTTTGCTTGATGAACGTTAAATTGTGAACGCACTCATTCTGCTGTTTCTTGAACGGCACTCTGATTTCGTTCAGATTACGTTCGTGCCAGATTTCAAGAGCCCTCGGTGAAAAACCAAGCTAAAACAGTAAAAACACATGGTAAACGACCATTAAAATGTTGCGGATAACCACCCGATCTGGCAACCGCAAGTCCTGCCTGTCGCTCTACCAACTTCGTCATCAGCGGTCGTCAGTCTCGTCACAATTCACATGTGTGCAAGGAAGGAGGATGCGTTTACTGAGAAACTAATTCCCATACAGTCGGGAATTAGCTCGTAGCTCGTGGCAACGTAAAAAAAAAAAAAAAAAAAAAAAAAAAGAACTAAAAAAGAACGAAATAGTTCATTTTGGGGAAGCATGAACTTTAGTTCACAATTTTGAATTATAAACGATGAACTGAACTAGTTCACTTTAAAAGGTTTGAACTGAACTTTGAACTAGTTCATATAGAAAGTGAACTTTCCCAACACTGATGAATTCATTGATGGACCATGGCGGCAGCATCAACAAAGGGGTTTGGTGGTCAGAAAAAAACAAAATGATCTATGTACGCTTGTATGATGAAGTAACGAATCAATTCATGAAAAAAAATTTGAACTATAGAGATAAAAGGTTTCTGCCCAACAGCAATGAAGTACAGCACGGCAGCACTGCATTTCCGTCAATGGGAAAGTCTAGGTTAGAGCTATCAGTCTGGTAAGGAATCTGGTTATTATGCAAAAGCATTAAGGTTTACACTAAGGTAAACAACCTGCCAACCTTGATTCCAATTTCCAGTCCTTATTGACAAAAATTAATTTGTTAAAAGACTAATACTTTTTAACTAAAACTGACTAAAACTAAACTAAAATCTTTTTGAGTTTTTGGCAACTGAAACTGGACTAAAACTATCACATATAAAAATGACTAAAATGTGACTAAAACTAATAAGCCTTTTCGTCCAAAAGACTAAGACTAAAACTAAGATGGCTGCCAAAAACAACAGTGGTGGAGAGAGGCGGTGTTTCCACATTCATTCCTTCCCTGTTTCTGCTTCAGGTAGCATCTCTACAACGTGTTTTCGAAGACACCACATTGAGCACATTAATTCTAATTATTGAGACTGCACTCCTTTGTGTTTTAGAGCTGAATTTGTCTAAATTATACCTGTATTAGCTTCATTTTCTCCACAAGTGCGGGTCATGTTGTTGCTATACCGTGTTGCAGCACTGCCAAATGAACAGATGGGATAAACAGAAAACAGGGACCCTATAAGTACAGGGGTCATCAGCATTCTTGGTTTGATTCCAGCCAGGGAAACCCTCTCCCCACGTCAACTATCAAGCAAGGAAAGAAAAGTGGGCGAAGTGAGTTTTTGCCCGGCTGAAGTCACGCAGCACAGGAGCAGCTCCTGGAGTCGTTCTGCATTCTCACTTCCTCGGGTAAGTGTCACCGAGTTCCTTCCCGAGGGTCAAAATTGGATATAAAAGCACTAGTGCATGCATCGATACTCCTGTGACGGCTCAGGTATTAAAGCCGAACCCGCTGACTCATCAGCAGCGACAAATGGCTCCTTTCTCTCTCGTAAAAAAAAAGAAAAAAGTCAAAACCTTTACAGTCTTCCCAGTCCTGGCAACAAACATGCGGTAAGGCTAAATAAAATCATCTTTTGGAAAAAGAGAAGTTATGACCCTCTCCTTTGCCCTCAGGAGTGTATAGTGGTGGTAGGAGGGCGTGTGTGTATGTGTGTGTGAGGTGCATTGTCCGGGCCACATTCGGTTAACAACCCCATTAACTGGCTCACAAAGCAACCCCGTGGCAACGATAACATCAATCCCGGCTTTAGAGGCCATTATGTTTCAGGCTGAGATATACAGGCCGTGCTGGAAAAGTGAGCGGAGTAGCTGGAAGGGTGCTAAGGTGTCGCCACCCGTTTGCCAAGCCCAACCCCCCCGTCCACCCGGTAACCCCATCGTGACCACAGGCACACACACACATACACCGACAATGCTCCAAGAAGCCCCCCCCCTGGCCTGTTTGGCAGGTGAGGTCTGAGGCCGTTTATCTGCTTTAGTCAGGCCTTCACACTCCACACACACACACACACACACACACACAGACTGTAAACACAATATTAAAATATAAAAATACATACGTGCATCACAACTCATGTATTAATACACACACACACTGATGATTCCTCATATCACACCACACACAAGCTCACACACATTATACACACCATTACATACAAACACTGTCTCATTATGTACATATGCACACATGCTATACCAACACAGGCAGTGCAAATTATACACACACCCAGATGGCTGAGCTACACACATAATGCACATTAACTCTCAAACAAACACATACCCCACATGACAATATGTACACACAGATGAATACTTACCACCCATGGCCCCCCTCACACGCACACACATCACCCACTCACACACATGTGATGCAGCTTCTGCGGCGTGTGAAGGCGAGAGCTTTGTCCGCTCGCTGCTCGACGATGATAACATTCACACTCCGCTGATGCTGGAAAGAAAGGTCAATGATCCCCCCCCCACACCCCCCCACACACACACCTTCACTTTCCTTCTCCTACTATTGAACACCGGGATTCTATATGGAAACATGTTTGTGTGCAACTCCAAGTGCTTAATAGCCAGATTCCTCCCAGGGAGGCTTAACTGCCTCAATTAAAATCACATAAAGGAGAGCGTGCGAGTCCTAACAGCATAAGCACGTCTTCTCTTTTAGAACAAACAAGGATAAAGAGTTTCCCCCTGATACAGTCAGGTGGATGCTGATTTTCTCTCACCCTCCCAGGTCGGAGGCAGTAATCACGATTAGGGAAGCGCCAAGAGAGAGGCTGTGCAGATGAGTGACGGCTCCCCCTGCTGTCCCGGACATATGGGCGGGAGGGGATCGGTTTACACCCAGCACCCAGGGGGATCAGTCAGCTCTCCCAGCGGGCGCCCCGCTGACTGGCTCCCAGATTTGTAGCGACAGGGAGGTTCTCATGGCAACTGTGTGTGGAAGTGCCGAGGGTTTCTTCACAATGGGAAACGGGACAGAGTTTACTTCAGGGGACGGAGTTGAGAACGACCCACCTACACGAAGTTTCCCTCCTGAGGCTGACAGAAATCTTAATCATGTGAAATTACTGGTGTGCATTACAGCGAGAAGCATCAAAAAGAAGTTTGAGAAGATGGGAGATATTGTGAATTGATTTCTTTTTCCCTTACTGTCTCTTGGACGTCCTCATGTTAATCTTTCATTTAATAGTTAATGGTTTATGTGCATGAACAATATATTAATTGCCCTCGTTTTGATTAAATAATGATTAAGCTTTTTCCATGTATAATAATCCACAGTGAATTATCATCTTAGAGTACAGCCACTACAGAGCATGTCGTCTTTTTTATCGTCTTTCAGCTCATTGTTTTGGTTTTCCAGTCTGCAACTTTGCTGCTTATCCCTCCTATTAATCTTATTGCTAGACAGGTATAGTTAGCCAACAGCTCTATATAAACCCACCCTGCACTACTGTGTACATATTAGAGCAATTAGAAAGTAAGGCTTTTCTCTCCAGTGTTTCACTCTGGCCAAAAAGGTCAATCAGTTAACATTAGTTACTGCAGCTCTCAGGTTTGTTCAGACTGATTGTGAGGCAACATTTCAGACGTGCCATGATTACATAAGAAGTTAATGGAAAGATGCAAGTGGGCACTAACTTATACAAATTTGCTTTGCAGTTCATTGAGTACAGACGGCATAATCTGTCCAGTGTTCACATTTTTTTTAATACAATAACAGCAAAAATACTACTAATAGTATGTACTAGATGTAAAAAGGAAAAAAAAGCATGACAAATACAAATATTCAACACGTTTATGTGTTAGCGATCAGCAATTTTTCTTGCCAATATGCCTCATATTTATTCAAACCCCAATGTGCCAGTATTCTGTATATACACGTGCAGATTTTCATTCCTGTGATCACCACACTTGAACTCCCCACTGTTTGACAGACTAATGAAATTCTTATGGCGGGGTGAGGCAGATTCCATTACAGGCTTTACAGACTGACACCCCAAACACTGTTGAGTCAAATCCTAATCCCATATTGGTCCCTGCCTTGGAAATATTCTTTTCATATAGCCCCCCTCATATTTCTGCTGCTCTCGTGTGTCAGATAGATATCAGCAGAGTTATTAGTGGAGTAAAAGGCATGAAAGACAGGCGTAAGAAATTACACAGCTGTACCAACTTGTCCGTTTCACTTGAGTAACAATATGTCCAATAAGACCCTCTGACTGGCATCACATGCATCACCACTGCATTGAAGATGATTTTAAAGAAAGAACGTCACTGTTTTCATTCAACAAAGCAAATGATTGAGCAAATCAGAAACATCAACCTGGACGTCTTATGAAAATTCGGCAGGTTCTACAGTTTATGCAAAACATAAAAGAAGATGTGACTGTAACATTCTAATCCAGCACCAGCTAATGGGCACATACGTATAGTGGATACTTGCTGTTTAAGTCCGAGGCTGGATTAACATGTTAGAGGGCTCAGGCATAGATGTGTTGTTGTGCCTCTGCAGACTCTGTATGGAAGCTTCATTATATTCCCAGACATCCAAAAAACCAACTAGCACTGCTGAAGTTATGCTGAAATAACACAACCCAGCTCTGCGTTTCCTTGTCTCAATTACTTTGACGCAATTTGACAAAACATCACTTTTATTTAGGAATATGCAGCATGTGGGCGCATAATTGGGCAAAAAAGAATTATGGTCTTAAAACTAGATTCTCACACTGGCTCCCTCTATGAGACCAGGAGCACAATATTAAGAAAGAACAAAGGTTTTATTTGCTGTATCTTAGTGGTGCAATGTTCCAAAGCAAACCTTCAATTAATACAATACAACTAATTGATAAACAGAAGCCAGATTGACCAGGGCAATATGTGGGCTTAACTTCTTGCAGGAACATATATTGGTACTGATATGAAGTTCAGAAATGTCAAACATACAGTAAACAGTGTTTTCATGTTTCCTCCAAAGGTATCACTGACTTTTCCTCTCCGACCTGTGACATCTGTGACAATGTGGCGTTGTCATATTCTGCACATATTTTATAACGTACGGAAACATGTTCAAACTGCTGTGCATTACATAAGGTCTTCACATATAGAAACCTTTAAATCTGCCTGGAAAATTGGAAATTTTATCTCATTCTGCCCCAGCCAGTCGGCTTTTGTCGTTCCATATGGCTTAGTTAGCATGAAAATAGGTGGATGAAACTTTTTAATAACATGAAGGCATTTAGCAGAGACGTCATCATGATATTCTCATAATTGCGCTGAGCTGCATCGAGTATTGCCGTGCATACAGCAGCGGAGAATAAGGGGAAATGATCCTGATTATTATTTCTGTCCTATCTCGTCCTCATCATCTCTCTGCATTGTTAAGCTGCTGCAATATGTCTCACTGACCTGTTGAGAACTTTATCACTGGGAAGAAGTCCAACTAAAAGTGCCTCTGTGCTTCACCCAACTCTGAAGTTCACTTTAATGTTTAAGAGCATCAGTCCTGTCTTACAAGAAAAATCCCATCTCCTCCATCCTTTTACACTGTCATGTATCATCACCAGTTTGTGAAGTGCATTCCAGAGGTAGTTCGAGATAAAGTGTCTTTGGCGCCCGTGTTTCCCCTCAACCTGTCTCATCCACTTCTTCTACTTCACTTCTGCGTTTTCCCAGAATGCCTTTCAACAAGGGGTGTGAGCCTCGCCTTCAATCTCGATGGGTTTGTGAGCAAATAAATATATTGTTGCTCACGACCCCACCACTGCGAACACTGGGGTGTGTCTGCAACCTGGCCCTCGCTCAAAATGTCAATTGCCTTGCAGCTGCATTGCATTCTGGTCCGGTGGGGCCACTACGGGTGGAGGAAAAGGTATCTCTTTTTCTTCTATGATGGATTTCTCCCCATGCCATTGTTGAATGTTGGTTCAAAACGTCGAATCAAGATTGAAGGTGTTGAGTGATTCACACCTTATGTCTACAATCACAAGCACAAATTACAAGGTGGGTCTGTCCTTTAATTTCTGATCGCATTCACGCCTCAAAGTCACATTCAATTGAACTCGGTAAAATTGAATTTGCAAACAGCTGCTGACGACGTTTTTACAGATGAGACTAGAATAATCTATATATAAAAAAAAATACAATCAATATCCATGCACACACTTTGCAGGATTGCCTCTCCTCGGGTGTTGAACAGCAGATACACACAGTCCCCCGCTGGCGTCTGCTGCCGGGGAACTCAAGGGCATTGTCAGCTTTATCAGGAGCTAGTGATTCATCAGGCTAGTTGGTAAATAAGAGATGCTATCAGGTGCTCCTGGTGGCATTGAGGGCCCATGTCCTAATCAATAACATTCCAATTTTTCACTGATCTCCTCCTCTGATTAGCCGCACTAATCCAATACACAATGTTGCTGTCTATTACTGAGCCAGGACAAAGCCTTCCCGTTAAGACCACCCTTATCTGTGGTTGCGTCCACAACTGATATAAAGCGGACCTGTGCCGGGGGCTACGGCGAGGACATCCTCAGGCTCTTCTAATTGTTAATCCACTTGGACCAGCGGATAGCGAGGAGACTTCACGTGGCCTGGCGGCGCCACAGGCAGTTAAGTGTGCGGTGATTGTAGTGAGACGTAACCGGTCGGCGCACAGAGACAGAGCAAGCCGAGGTAAAATGGCTCGTAATTTTTCAACTCCCTTAAATGGGAGACGGTGGAGTGGCACGGATAATGAAACGGGTTAAGAAAAGGAGGGGCGGGCGGGGGCTGTCACTCAGTAAAGTGCGAGGATCGCAGCAGGCACTTAACTGATGTGGGAATGCTGATGAACAAGCCGAGCCTAATTTGAGGTAATGAATATGAAATATGCATCAAATTTCCCTTTCAAAATGATCCGCGATGAGCACAATGGGTGGAAGAGGAAATTAATCTGCATTAACTAGTCAGTGGTTAGCTTCTAGAGACTGATTATACAATGGCTGTGATTCTCAAATGGTCATGTCACACACTTTAGTCCAGAGATCTCTGAATTATATGATCCACATTTGAGGGACAGTCGCTGACTACTAGCTTTTGTAGGCCGCTTCTTTTCAAAAGCATGAACAAATTTGGATATTCTCAGTGACTTAAACTTGAATTACTAGGGCAGGTAATGGTAAACAGAAGTCACAGTTCAGTTCATACGCTAGTTTAGGGACAGTGGGAAAAACATACATTTCTTTACATATATTTTGAACATGCAGCTGTGTGAGTGTCAAAGACCAATTTTTGCCATTCAAAATCATTGTAATCAATGAAATGTTTAAAAAAGGTTTTATAAATGACAGTCACTGTCACGAGATGACAGCCATTATACCTCTCTGCTCCAAGCCGCCAGACTCCATTGGAAAAAAATGTTATTTTACCTTGCACATCATTGTAAAACACACATCATTCAAAATCAACAGACACAAAATGAAACTGACTAAACACAACCTAGACAGTCTTCCCACTGTTCCAACGATCAACATATTGGGTTTGATCAAAATAAACATTTAATTCAAGTTAGGCGAGAACATTTTTAGGCTCTATTTGCTGTTTCAACACATTCATGCTGACTAGCTACACTGCTAATGCTAGCTACCTCAAGTAAAATATACTTTGGGTGAATCACTTGTAGTTATAAACCCACAGACAATAATCAGCACTGCAGTTCCTGTCAGATCCAGTGTGTTTTTGTGTTTTAGTGATCGAGTGTTTTAGTGTCTTTCAGCTCATTGTTTTGGTTTTCAAGCCCGCAACTTTACTGTTTGGTTCAGTCTCACCACTCTCACCAGTGTCATTTTACATTTTAAAAATTAATTCAATTCCAAATCATCGTAAGATTTTGAACATTTCTTAAAGATGTATTCTAGATTTATTTAAATACAAGAACTGATGTATTTATCTGAGACACGCTATTACAAGAGCAACACAACGAAGAATCATAAAGTCAGCAAACTGAATGAGAAGAAAAGGTGGGCACTACTTTCAGATGCCATTGACTCAAGACAGGCGCGTCATCGGTTCAACCTTCAAGCAGGTGGCCCGGCTATAATGGAGATGCAAATCCTTACCGCGGTGGGTTGACGCGCTGAGTTAAAGCCAGTCAAGCCAAGCCAGCACAAGTGTATTGAAAAGGGCTATTAGTCATCGCAGACCAAGTAGGCTGTGGCAGCCGAGCTCCCGAGTGTATTGAACCGATCAAGTGTTTTGCTCCTTGTGAACTCAACTTCTAAATTGTAAGAGAAGAAGAATGTGTTATGTGGTGTTTTTAAAGGTTCTCGCTTTATTTCTGGAATCATAAATTTCAGATTTCACTTTGGCGATTTGTTAACACAACAGCTGCGTGTTGTAGCCTGGAGGCAAAAGCAGGCTTTTGGTGTAGTTTCTCACTCTTATCTGTCAAATCCACTGATTAGCTTCCCTCCTGCCGGATGCTGGATGTTGATGTGGCATATGAAGTGAGCTGGCAAATACCACCAAGTGAACTTTCCCTCGTACTTTTCTCCTGCACACGGAACAGCAAACAATTGAAGTTCCAAATTTCATTTTGCCATTATCAAGCTTACAACAATTTCACAGCACAGCAATCACACTATAATGAACTTCCAGAAGCAATTAAAGCCTCTTTCCTGTGGAGGGACCTTCATGAATACAAGAAAGACGGCTTTCTCACAGCCTCTAATCACAGAGCATTCCAGCCGAGGTGTCACATTGGCTTTGTTGTTTGCCAGAAATCCCTTCAGGAGGCCTCGGTCAGGTCCTCTAATCAACACGCTTCCACCTGACAAAAACTAATGGGACTTAATTGGTATGGCATACCACAGCTTCCCTCACGCTTCAAATCCTAACCTCGACCTGCAGCTCGAATCTGAATCAGCTGAACACGTATTGGATGTGGACCCAGTTGAAACAGCATCCACACATTAGTTTTTGGGTTTCCAACTGGCGTAGCCCGAGGCGCCACAGATCTCCTCAGTGATTAGCCTAAGTCATGGCCCGAGCACAGAATTACTTAACGCCCGCTCGATTTCATTTCGGAACGCGAAAACAAAAACAAACAGAGTGCAACTGGGGCTTAAACCCAATGAATAAAAATAATTGAAACAAGGAAGTGCAAATTAGGCTTTAAACCCGTGATTAAAAGCATTGCAACAACATTTAGAACTGAATCAGGTTTATTGCAGCTTCTAAAAAGCCCTTTAATTTTCAGAGCATGACATTTAATATGGCTAATAAGAGGAACAACAGGCCAATAAACCAGGTGTTCTACTGAGACGGATAAAGGGAGAGAGAGAGCTCAAGCCAAGCTGGCTTGTTATGGCAGGTTTCTACTAACGCAGTAAAACATTTAAAAAGGTACTCCAGTGATTAAGTATTCTACATAAAGTTGGGGAACTCAAAAAAGAGACATCCTGACTTTTACTGACTGATGATGATCCAACCTGCCTGTCTGGTTAATATCCAAACCTCAGTTTACAAATCCAGCTTTCTGTTAGAAATTTGTAGTCTCCCAGCCCCAGTCAAGATAACTCTGATGATCTTTAGAGTTTTTTTTTCTTCAAACATTGGTTCACTTCAGAGTCACAGAAGACATTATACAACTTTTTCCACAGACTGAGAATGACTAACCCTGATGAGCAATGCCCAATTTATATATAGCAGGGGTCTGCAACCTTCAACAACAAAAGAGCCACAAAACTAGTTTGACCCCTAAAATGAAGATAACACTGCATATGAAGTTTTATGCAAGAGAACTACAGCCCAGTTTGTTGCATGAATGAAATACATATTAAAATAAAATACTAAAATTTTCAGCAAAGGCTGCGTGTTTGATCTGGAAACATCTGTCAACATTACATTTTTTGCTGTTAGCTCATTTTTCTCCACATGTCAAGCAGACAGGTGAGCCAGTGTCGTCGACAGTGAAAGCAAATAATTCTGCCAATGAAACACTCCTCTGACACATTTCTCCTTTTCGATTTGTCCATTGTTATCTCAAAGAGAGTTACATATTCTACATTATACACCTGTAGGATGTGATGCAAATTTTGATTGACAAAATATTAAAACAGTTTGTTATTTTAATGTTACACTAAGACCTTGATCTTCAAAATAAGAAGTACTCCTTGAAAAATAAAATCAAATAAAATGGCCATTATTTATTCCTTTTTAAATAGTTTTTTATCAAAGCAACAGGGAGCCACTACAGAGGGATGAAAGAGCCACATGCGGCTCAGGAGCTGCAGGTTGCCGACCCCAATATGGAGGATTTCTATCACACCTTGGCAGGTTCATGTGTTGGAGCTAGCTTTGTCTCCTTGTGTAGTACTTCAAAGTTAAAGTATCACACCAGAAATTCCGTTCTTTTGTTTGGGGAAGATCACGGCCATGGTTTAAAGAAACTGATGTTGAACCAGCAACAAAAAGCCCAGGTCTAAGTCACATGTTTCAATGACGCATCCATCCACCCAAACATTCTCCCTGAAGAGTCTTTTTGGTGGAGTAGCATCGTCCTATTTCTCACTTTGATCCAATCTTGGACCACAAGAGGTCCGTGTCAAGTGAAAGTAAAATTGGTTGTTTAATATATTGAACAAAATGATGCTGTTGTTTCTCTTGGCAGGACAGTCTTGACACTCTTGGCAGTCTGCCACTGGACAGTCTGAAGGACTGAATGCTCACACGGCATAAATATATGCAAATACAGTTTACAGTACATCCTTGCATTTCTGGCATAATCAACAACTGTCTGTTCTCTCTTCGTTATCTATCTATCTATCTATCTATCTATCTATCTATCTATCTATCTATCTATCTATCTATCTATCCATAACATGTCACATTTGTTTCTGCTAGTTAGAAAAGTTCAGGAAGTCTGTGCTCTCTGTTCTGTTTTGAAGTGGGCGGGGCTTAGTTGGATAAAGCATCTCAACCACCAATCGGGTTTTAGCGACATCCTAATAAAAAAATGATGTCAGTTGTGGATTGCTTTGTTATGCTGCTGCCATTTGAGTGTCAGAATCCTGTTGATTAACTTAACTGCTGTTTTCCTGAAGTTTAACTTTAATTGTGTATTAATTACTAATGAATGTATTTGATGTCATAAAGAAGTTTAGAAGAGGCTTTAAACCAGACGGGGGCACCGACAAATAACCATTGGCACCAAAGTGGGCTTTTGACTTGGCAAACTAGTACCAACACATTCTGCAGTGACACGTGTCAGAATCATTAAGTCTTATTATTTCCATGACAACAGGTATATTCAGCGTTCCCTCTCAGGATTTAATGACACTCTCCACCCACATTAATGGAATTCTTTCAGGGTAAGCTCTTTAAGGCAGGCTGACCCATAACATGCACTCGCTGGTAATAAACTCGGTAGGTAGCGGCCCTTAAATTAAATATTCATTTAAAAATGTTATTTAAGAGCTGAAATATTCAAATGTGAAACAGAGAATAAATTGCGGCTTTACTGCCTATTTTTAGCTGCGGTCGGGGGGAGGGAGTGGCGGCGTGACACTATTTCACAGGATGCGATCGTAACATAAAACATACATTCCTGTGAGTGACGACTCGTGTGAAAGTAGCTGAAATTGTGCTGATGTGGTACAGTATACCCGTCGGCCGAGCGCTGCAAGGAGCTTAGAATAAGCACATACTGCACATATTGCTCGACCCAGCTATGATTACTGGAGCTGCTCTGCCTTTGTTGGCTTTTAGGCTTAAACCATCTGAGGCCACACTGATATTCTTATTGAAGGTCGGTCTGAGGAGCCGCGGACCTGAAACCGTCTACGTGCAGCGAAATGTTACATTGACGCTGTCTTTTCAGCAAATGGACAAAATACAAAATGAAAAGCTCGTGGCCTTCATATACTTGCTAAATGACACGTGCTTACGCAAACTTTATTTTGCTAAATTAAAACCTCACTTCTCACCTTGTTGGTGAAAGTCGGTGCTAACGGAGAAAGCAGTGCCTGCACTCTAATAATAACTTCTCACTAGAGGAGGAAGAGAGGCTGTTTTCTCAGAGCTAAATTTGTCTGACCAGCTGTCAAAATCACAAAGTATTTCCAATTTCCAAACTTCAAATGACTGGCTGCTGGGTGTAAAGGAATATATTGTTGCATATTTTCTCACGACTATAACAGATGCATCAGAATTTTGTAACATTGATCACATTATAAAGTAAATCTCCTCAGACAAGAGCAATTTCTTACACATCAAAAAAGGAACTTCAATTTTGCTATTCCTTCCTCTTGTGTTCTCTCAATCTTCCACATTCATGAATTCATACATCAAACTAAAACAAAAAACTTAACCCTATATCACCGAATGTATCATATATGATAGATGAGTTTTGGAGGCTCCTACATCATCAGTGTAACAAATTAACTGAGCATCTTTATGTAGAACAACTCTTTGTAAAAGTGAACAACAGAATGGTTTCGTCCTCAGAACATCCTCTGAGTGGTTCTACAGAAGCATGTGACCATCGTCAGTCTGCAGTGTCAGTTTCAGTGTGTTGTCTCTGTGGTTTGAGGAGCAGCAGCGTTGTGGTGGGATGTCTAGTCGTAATGTTGAAGTGAGTCACCTGCATTTTCAGTTACAGGTTTTGGAATTCATTTGTTAATATGTAAAGAAAAAAATCTTTTCCCACACAGCTTGACTGTGATCTAGCATTTTAGCAGAGGGGTAGGATGAATCCACTGCAGCTGATTGGCTGATCAAGTCCCATTAGCATAATCATGGAAAAACAAGGTAAAAAAAACACGTACTCCATTTTAGCACATACTTTTGTTAATTTCCCCACTGTGGGATGAATAAAGGTATATCTTTTCTTAAAAAAAAAATCTTTTCCCACACAGCTGGACTGGGATAGGATGAGTCCTTGTACCATAACCATGGCAAAACAAGGAAAAGAAGCACATACTACTTTTGAGCACTTTTGTAAATCTCCACAAAGTGTGACAAATAAAGGTATATCTTATCTTATCTTACTAAAAATCCCAGATTCCCACGGGAAGTTTTATTTTCTGGGAGAAGGGAGTTAATTTAGACCAGAATGAAACTACCGCCCTCTCAGCTGTTGGAAGGTGACCCCTCCATTATGAATCCCATCAGGTGACTGTGCCTGTGATGGCTGCACATGCTGTCCCTTATATTACATGTTGGCACTGGCTGGAAAAGGCCACAGAGCTTCATCTCACCGGTGTTGAGGTCTTTGTACTCCTGGGAGAAGTGCTCATTCTGGTGCACCCACTCCCCGTTGCATTTGAAGAAGATCTGTAGCGCGGGCGCGGCTCGGCAGCGCAGCTTGATGGGGTTGCTCTTGACGATATAGGCGTCCTCCGGCTCCTGGATGAAGTGCGGCAGGGTGCCCTGCACCGAGGGCAGGGCGTCGGGCTGAGCATCCCCCGTGGCACCTGCAAAACCAACACTCCAGTTACTTCATCATCCCACGTCTCTTTTAGAAGAACAATATCGAACCCAACAACAGCTTGTCTGAGAGAAACAAAGGCGAGTCGAATCCTTTTCAGCCTCGCCGTGAAAAACACTTTCAAGTGCGTTTTGTTTGACTAACAACAGTATAACAGCAGCTGCTAGTGAATTTAAAATGATTGCTCGGTGGACAATGTTTTGAATTCCCATTCATCAAAAGCTAACACATTATAGAAAGGCAAAGTACAGTATACACAGAGCACAATTCGTCCTCCATTCGAGCAAAACTGTTCTCCGCAGAGCAATTTGCGATGAATGAAATCAGAGCGGGCCGAGTGGAGAGGAATTAGGAGGGGACTGATTATCCAAATTGTGGCTGTGGAGTCTGAATACATCTTATCTCAGCCACAAGGCCTGGATTTTGGTCCATACACAAACAGCCTTTGTGCTACGTGCCACCATCTTTAATGACCATTCGCAGCAGGTCGCCCCCTTTTCCTTTCATTTTTTGGCCCAGTTCACGACTATTGTTCATCGTGGCAGCTCATCGATTTAAGCACAGTTTCGGAAACAGCGATCTGAGAGATTGCGAGAGCGTGACTTCGTATCGTGGATTTTCGCTTTTTAGTTTAAAAGGCAGGTCTCGGCCTCACATTGCATCTTGCGCCGGCCGCCTCTGAGTAAAGCACAGAGAGCCGTGTGAGCCGGGACAATAAGGAACAGGATGTTTGTGCTCCTGCCATCCCCGGGATCCTTCTCAGAATTACACCTCAGTCCCATCAAGGCAGCTCCCAGCTAAGCTATTCAGTGCTGTAAAAGCCCATGAAAGCTATTATGCCCCACCATCAAATCCAATTCTGTCCTCTGAAATCGAATCAGCCCTCTCACCACCTCTCTCAATCAATGTTGTCCTTGTTAAATGGGTAAATGAATGGATGCAGGTGTAAAGAGAGAGCACACATAAAACAAACAGGCAGGGAGGTGAATGAATGGAAATAATATGCTGACATTACCTGCCGTGGGACAGGTAGATGTCTTTATCATATTGCTACACGCATTTCCCTTAGCTATTCATACCACCATTATACCCTGTTTTCTTTGTGTTCAATGCATGAAAAAAATGGAAAAAAAGCCAGGCAGTGACGGGGGCTGCCACACACACACTCTCATAACATCCTCCATTAGGTGGCACGGTCAGTTACATTATACTGTATGTCTATGTACAAAGTGCAATCACGACATAGAGAGAGATTTGCTCTATGACGTGAAAGCAGGCAAATGGCTTGGAATTATGGGTAGCGATGGGGAAAAAAAAGCAATATAACCGTACAGGAGGGGTTGAAGACACAAAGTGCATTCACTCCTGTTACTGTAACCAAATCATACTTCTATGTACGTTTTTGAGCATTTGTTAGAATCACTGAACCTGTACAATATTTGACATTTCAAGTATCGCACTCTGCTATGTTTCGAGCTGCACCGTGCAAAACAAGGCTAACACCGCAGCCTCTCCAGCCTCGCTCTTCTCATGCTCAGCTGGTTAGTTGCTCCACTACAAAGTCATCGTGATTGACCGCTCCATTGGAACACAGGTGACCATCAGTGCCGCCTTAACCTTGTAACACTGTGCACCTCAGCCTGTCTGGAAAAAAAACAGCAGGAAGCAATGATGAAAAGTTAGCTTGGGAAAAGGTGAGAGCCAAGACATCTGCACCAGCTGCATGTATTACACGAGGTGACACTCTGGAAAAGACCCATTCAGTGGTTCACTAACCGAGTGAAGGGGGTGAGGGGGGGTAGGGATGTGTGGTCACTTGCAGTTTGTAAAAAATGCAAAAATGCACCACAATGCAATAAAATTAAAGATGATGTCACTATAGGTTACAGTCATGGTTAGCATTGACAGCACCATCCAGTGACAAAGATCAAACATACCCACTAGTGATCACGTGATCGGAAATCGGGACCAATCACATGACTGCAGACTCGATCGGGACTCGGACATTATGTCCCGATCAGGTATCAGATAAATAATATAGATACATATGTATATTTATTGTTATTGTTTTTAATCATGTTTACAATATATGGGCTATTAAAAATAAAAGAGAATCAAATAGTATTAATTAACTACCAATGGTTCCAGGCCGGATCTGTCTGTGAGAGACGCCACTGAACAGCGCATGCACAGAACACGGCAGGATCCTGGATCTTATTCTTTGCTCTTAGTTCGTTTCGTAATGTTTTACAGAAGTATCAGTTCGGGACTCGATATCAACAGATACTCAAAATCAAATGACTCGGACTCAAGGGCAAAAAACGTACCATGGCCGTGCGCGACCAACAGGTGCATGCTGGGTCTGGCTGACATGTTGGCGACCTCTGCGTTGGATTAGGAACTTATTTACTTTCCATGAGGTGTGTGAGGCGTCTCTGCTGTTTCTGATCATCTGTTCTGATCATTGAGTTGAGTCCAGCTGGACAGAGAGACTGAGTGGACCAGATCTATTGTTCTGCTCTTTATGCTTTAATATGTGTGTGAGTCCTCTTTTCGGGTCAGTTCTAGTAAGCTGGGGAAGTTGGTTGTATATTCATTATTTATCACTTGTAGGCATGTTGCTGCAAGTCAGACTTTTTTTTTTTTTAGAGATGGGCTTCAAATACAAGTCATACTTCATTATTTAATGTATTTTAGGTACATGATTATGACATTACCTTGTTATTGTTTTGTCACTAGTCAAACGTATATATAGACGTATATCACCATGACAATGTCAAAACATACTGACATTGACATCATGTATGAAATATTTGGATCTATTTGTTTTCTTTTTGATTTACTTGTGTAAAGTTATCAGCACCATTCAATACTTCAATACTGCAAATTTCCCCAAAGAAAGTTTATCTTATCTAACTAGTCAGACTCTTCTGATAAAATCCTCCATCAAGTATCATACATCACATGATAAAAGTGCAGTATATAGTACAACTATAAATATTCAACGTATGCAGAAAGACTTTGCTGTAAAAGCCAGGAAATGACTTGAATTATGTGTGACAAGTGGAGGAAATTGGAAAAAAACACTACACACAACATACAGGTCTGACTCTAATGAGAAATGTGACAGAGTGCTCAACACCAGCAACTTTTCTATAATCAGTGAATGACGGGTCGAAAATAGTAAAATAGTGCTACCAGCAGATGAGAGGGGCAGAAATGGGCGATATGTTCAGGGACAGTATATGAAATCAATTCATTACATGTATGTGTGCTTGATCCGTGGCTTTGCTCTCAGAGGGTCAGCAGTCTTTCTTTGTCCATATAGATCACCACATGTGGAGGCGAGATGTTACATGAGCCGCCACAAGCTGCGTCCACACACACACACACACACACACACACTGAGGCTGTCTCCATCTCAGCTCTTTGCACTATAAATTATGTATCCTCTGCATCAAACAGAGCCTGATTCGTTTCCACTTTTTCTTCATTCTACACGGAACACTTTATTATGACACCGTGCAGGTAATTATCCTTCTCATCTTTAGGCAAACTCTTGGCTTTTCAGAGGGTGTAGGTGCTTTGTCTAACCCGGTGCAACCTGTGCCTTGTCAACACGAATCTGTGGGAGAGCTATTTTCAAAAGAACATCGCTGGGGAGCGTCTGCACACTGTGCTGTGTTTCTGGCAAACTTTGGAGACATTTTCTTCCAAAAGAGGAAAGTTTCCTTTGCTGAGTGTACATTAATAAAAAAGAAAAAAAAACCCAGACTGATCTTACCTGAGCTGCTTATCATGCATCTTTTCAGAGCAGATGTTAAAATCAGACTATTTCACTGCCGTTTAAAATGTTGCTATATGTAATACTTACAAGCAGTGTGGATAAATAACGGTGACTATTAAGTGTAATAAGATTTCGACAAAACAATAAGCATTAAATCTGCTTTTAAATAACCCTGGGAGGGGGATAATTTGGGGGTTGATTACAGTGGCAAACAACAAAACAGCATCCACACAATGGTCCCTGTCTTTTTAATGTTATCATTTTACTGCATGTAATCAGTTACTTGAAGGATTACATACTCCTCAGTGGATTAGTGGACCTTAAAAATGCAAATTTAAAACAGTCAAATATGTACAGCGGTCAAGTTAAGAACACATCTTCATTAGCTCCGAACAGGTTCACAGCTAAATATTAGGGATGAGCCGGATACTCGTATCAGACGAGTATCCGTTACGGATAGAGCATGTTTGACGAATACAATTATGATACGGGTAAAATCTGTCAATATCTGTGCTCGCGCTGAAAGAAAATCCACATTGTGGAACTGACTGTCTTCGCGCTCTGTGATTGGCCAGTCACACACAGCGCCCGCCCCTCCCTACACAGACACGTCTCTCCCAACATACGCGCGGTGCATTTGACAAGACAGAGCTGAAAACGGCTCGCGTCGCGTCGGTCACTGCCTCCGCTCCGGTCCGATTTTTTCTTTTTTTAACCGTCTGCTTGCTCTTAGTTTGGCTGGTGATATGAAGTCAGTTGAGAAACTTCGTACTGAACGCGGCGCTTTTGAGAAGAAGTGAACAAGGCTGACATATTATTTCCGTTTGCCATCACTAGATGTTTGCATGAATCATGAAGTTCACACAGATCATTAAAAAATAAACAGTCTCACAGACCATTTACACACATACACACATATAGCTAAACACACAGAGTAGCCTATATTAATATTTTTATTGTATGTGTCTGCATGCAGTATCTGACACTTTCTCTCTGCAGTTCATGAAAATAATATTATAAATATTATTGAGATATACTGTATATAAGCTTTGAATACAGTAGATTAGCGACTTCTGATCAATCCATATCAATTTCAGACTTAAAATAATGTACAGTTTTAAGCCCCACCCATTTCTGCACTTACTTTCGGTTTAGGCCCCGCCCACTCCGAATACGGATACAGATACAGATAATGTAGATGGTTAAACAGATACGAATACAGATACAGATAGTGGTGTACTCGCTCATCCCTACTAAATATAGCCCAAAGACTGATGATAAATCAACACAATTCCAGCGACTGGGGGGAAGAATCCAGTCATCTTTCTGTGTAAAGATGCATTCCGAAGTTCAGCCGCAGCCAATACGAGGCGTCATAAGTCTGAGTTATCCAAATTCAGTTACAGACTTTTTAGTACACAATTCCCTCCGTGTGTTTCCAGAGGCTGTGTTTCCTCGCTGAGCTGCAGGAGTCGCAAAGCACCACAGCCACCAATAACTCTTTGGATGTACTCATGGGCATGTGAGTATTGGTTTAAGATAGATGTGGAAAAATGTGAATGGCTTTCCTAATGGCTTCCTCTAATATTCTGCATTGTGTCCCCACAGTCACTTTGTAAACTCTATGTGCTGATGTGTTGTGCCAGGACGGTATGAGCAGGATGCTCTTATGGGCAGGGACTGAGTAGGGCAATGATACTCAGCCTACAGCCAGTGTACCAGATAAAGAGCCAGGTGACCATTTTTAAATTTCCAGTAGAAATAAATGGATTCGTACTGGGAATTTTTTTTTTTTTTTTTTTTTGCTTCTTACAATTAGTCAGGGTCTTAAAGAGGGACAGATATGCCAGTTTTGTATGATGGGATAAATTAGGCTGCAGGGGAAGACAATGAGCTGAAGAGGAGGTTACATAGAAATTAGAGCATTACTGTTCCCATAAATGTGTTTTTCACACTAAAAGAGCTCAAATATGTCATTCATTATGTCCCTGTTAAGGTAAGCTCTTTATTGTCATTGCACCTGTTACAGAGCAATGAAATTGTTCAGTTTCATCCCGTCCAAGAAACATAAAAAGACAGTGACACATGACAGGGGGAGGACAGGAGCGGGAGAACTGTGGGTCGCCATACGAAGGGCGTCCCGTTACTTAGATGGAAAAGGGGAGAACAAGAGGGAGGAAGAGGGAAAAAAAAGTGTGAGATTATGAGCAGTTTATGTCTTTGGTTTGTGTTAATGAATCATTCCAACATTCAATTGATTTCATGAGGGATGAGATTCCAGCTCTGTTGTATGAACTCTTTCAAAATAAAAGAGTTGCAGCCATTAAAAGCAGTGAAATATCTGACTGACCTGGTGTCAATCTTTGTGCCAGGTAAATTCAATTAAGTTAATAAGACAGTTAATTTGAAAAAGAGGAATTTCACAGATAACTCATCTTTCTTTCATATATTTATCTGATAAATGTGAATATTTGCTGTGGCCCCCACTCAAAGCAAGTTCACTGGACTCAGGATTCCAATTTGATTCTATGTCCTCCTAACAAGAAATATAACTCCCAGTAAAGTTGCTTTATTAACATGTCATGTGTTCAGAGTTTGGAAATGTTCTACATTATTGAATCATCCAGTATTTGTTTTGTTCAGCGTTGGAGGGAGCAGCTTTAAGGTCGGTACATCCGGAGAGCTGTGTGCAGGCACCAAGGCCAAGCTCGCTGCTGGATGGTCAGTGAATAATATGGTCCTCTAAAGTGTAAGGCTTTTCTATTGCTACATGTGTTAAACGTAGAATTTGGAGTTGTTTCAAGGCACCTTCACCTACTGAGTGAGGAAAGAAAAGCACTGAGTGATTTAGTAGCTTTTTCTTTAATTAATTGAATTGCTCAACACTTGTCTTATAAGTTGCTTGTCTTTTTTAAAAAACATATTCCAGGGGTTAATGAGCATTAAAATGACAAGTTTTGACCGACAGCAAAGCAGAAAAAGACTATTTCTGCTACACAAAGTTAGGACTTTCATCCTCTTGTAAATCACTGGAATCTTTTTTACTTCCCTTTTACTATTTTTTTTACTTCTTCAAGAGAGTAACTTTATTAATGAAGTTATTCACATTCATTAGATTTGTGCAAACTGTGGCAAGGGTTACGAGTAGATGTTGCTTCATTTTAAGGATTCAACTTTAGGAACCTTTGTGATACGGCCTTCACAGCCACCAGATCATCAATATACTCAACAAAAATGCTGTTCATTCCTCCCATTGAGTTAAAGATAGTAGATATGTTTTTTTCCTTAAATTGCTCAACCATGTGTAGATGGTGTCTGTATAACTGTCACACACTCTATAAGCCAATCGACTATTTTTAATAGAAAACTTTGAAACTTTGCCGAATCTCTACAAGGACGCCTTCATTTCAAGCTTTCAAAAAGTCTTAGATTCCTACACTTCACTTAATTATTTTCAAGACCTTCTAACCTTAGAGGATTACTGTACAGTATATTCAAAACATGCAGCAGAACTAACCACTCAGATGGAAAGATTTGTTTCTTTCTTCGGCCTGTTAATTACCCATAATGCATGTCAGAGGCAGAAGCGTGAAAGCCAGTGCTGACGACACCACCGAGGAACCAGCTTTCATGGCTTTCACAAATTCACATGGAAGCTCGCTAATAAAACTGAAATTGTTCAACCAGAGAGAAACACTGCTTCAACATAATTTAAAGTACTAACACATTTAATGGCTGGGTCATGTAATCCTTCTCCATCCTGCACCTTCCTCAGCACTATTCTAATTAGCTAATTGCTGCTATGATGAATAAAAATATTCCACTGCTGCACCCAGACGAGCCTCTCCTCCTCCTCTCTCTCTTTTTACATTGCACAACAACTAATGATGTGCCATGTCCTTTTCTCTTAATGTTCCAACATTCAGCACATTCAAAGGTAGCAGATAATTGGAACAAGGTGACAATCCACGCTCCATAAAGCTGCAGTCTGAGCGTTGGCTGTTCCACTCATGATGGATGCTCATAAATATCGGCCTTAATGAAGGAAATGACTGCGCGCCAATAAGTCACTTATTTCCTCATTACGCTGGTTAATTTTAACACTGCCTCTAAAATGCTCCCTCACCCTATCTGCTGCCAGTCACAGGGTTTCCACCTGACTTAACATAGGGCTCAGTGCGCTGGACCTGCAGCTGATAAACGCCCTGGGTATCAATCTGCATACAGGGACACAGATGACATGGCTTGGTTGTACCGTCGGCTCAGGCTGGCTGACAATGCCGGGGAGCCGGGGGACCTTGTTGAACAAAATCACATTCAAATCAACAATCTCTTAGAGACATGCCAGGGCAATGAGCACTACAAAGCCTGTTTGGATATGCAAAGAAGGATTGAGACAGCACAAGTTTTAATAATGGAGTGTACAGTCATGGAGTTTTAAAAGAGCAGCTTTGGACTTTTGGAATATTAACCCTGTAAAGCCTGAAGCATGAAATAATTGACAGAAAATTCCAGTTCTTAGAAACTGGAGCCTTTATTGGTCCTTCTGAACAAACAAACAAAAAAATTTTCAAATATCAATATTCATATATGAGTTTCAATTTTTATCATATTTGAAACATCATCATCATTTGAGACTCAAAGTTTCATTTAATTTCATTCAACAAAAACATAAAATATGTAACAGATTGTTCATTCTAGTTCAAAACAAGAAGATATTTTTATTCCACTATTTATTATTGTTATTACTCTGTATAAGCTACTTTCTGCTATCATGCAGCAATGAGAAATCAACCAACAGAACTGGCAGGTGGTGGCTCATTTTGTAGTTCACTACCTTTTTATTTTGCACATTGATGATGTAGGAGCCTCCAAAACCCATGGATCAAATATGATACGTTCGGTGATATAGAGTTAACTGCAAAGCCATTTCTTAGGAAACAACCCTAGAGGCTGTCATGGTCATTACACCCCACCATACCAAGGTGCCACAAACAACACATTAACATTTTAAGATGTTTTTGATGGCATGAATTCTCTCAGCCAATCTCTACACATATTTGCCTTTTAAATCTCAAGCCATCAAGCCGACATCTGGACTTATACAACCAATCTCAGACAAGGTCCTGGACTGAAAACCTCAAGAAACGTGTGCATGATCCGAATGAGTGAATACTACAAAAAATGACAACAAATGCGTCCACTTCCTCCCTCCTTCCCCGCCCTCTCTTGCTGCGATCTCATTGGATACTCCTCCAATGTGCTTGAACTTCGAGCTCATCTTGTTTTTGGCTATAATAAGAACAACCAGGTCTAAAAACTGGCACATATTTCAAAGAGGTCAAGACACGTGACTGCGATGGATTTATGGAGCTTTAGCCTCACTTCTCCAAAATGAGTTTTGGACAGGCTAATTGTTGAACAGTTTGCACAGGGCCTGTGTCTGTTTTTGGTCTGACAGGAAAGTGCTGGCAGGGTGCTGGGATGAAGTGCTTTTGCGGTGACAGACATTAACGCAGCACGAGGGGGTTTTGTTTCTATGACGATAATATTTTGACAATTTCTAATAATTCGCTTAACAAGTAACCTGTGCTTTTGTAAAGTAACCACACTTGTGGACAAAGCAGGTGGACATATCACTTTTCTATGTGTTGTACGTTTTTATTCTAAATGTCATGAACTTGAGTAAAACATTATCTTTACTTCAGACACTCAGGAGGACAGAGAAGCTACCGAGTCCATAATTACAGCAAAATGTGCTAGACAATTCTCAGCCTAGTTTTTTTCTGTCTTCTTACATATCATAAAGTTCAGGACAGCCAGAACAAGTTTCTCTTCCGTTGTCTTGGTTACTAGTGATGAGTCCAACCCTATCTAATATGTGACTGCTTGCCTGGAAATTTGACAGTGTGCAAAGTTACCATTTTGATGTAAGGGTGATAAAAAGAAACTCTTATAGTGTTCAAAATGGAAAGAGTTCATCCTCAGGGGAGCATGAATGTACTAGGATTATTACCTCCACCAAGGAGGCTATGTTTTTGCTGGCATTGGTTTGTCTGTTTGTTTGTTTGTCTGTTTGTTTGCAACATAACTCAAAAAGTTATGGACAGATTATGACATTTTCAGGAAATGGGACAAAGGACAAGGAACACATGATTAAATTTTGGAGGTGATCCGGAAAACCGCCATTACGGAAATGTGGATTTTCGGGTATAACTATTAAACTAAAAATGATATCAATGTGATTCCAATTGGTAAGGGTCTATTTTTATGGTCCAGGAATCCATTGAAATAGATAAATCAAAGGTAGGACTAATAATTTGGGGTGTAAGTCACAATAAACTGGGGGAACTGTGCTGCTTGGTGGAGGTCTGCGCTCTCAGAGTGCTTTTCTAGTTGGTCTGGTGAAGGTCAAGGGTCATCGAAATCATGTGGCTTCATCCTCAGGGAACTTGGAGCACCAACATTAAATTGCATAGAAATAGTTTGTCGCTGAAATCATGAGAATCTCAAATGATCATACTAAAGTTTATGGTAACCTGTCCAGTAGTTGTAGAGATATCTTACTCTGGACCAAGGTTTTGGACAGATTCATGGATGGACTCACAGTCTGACCGATTCAAACCAGGCTAAAAATCAGTCACATTAATGTTTGTTTTATTAGAAAACGGAGAACTAGGTAACTGTTGTTTAAAAAAAAAAATCTGATGTAAAGTAACGGCAACCAAGAAATATCACACTGGTGTGAAAAACAGGACTCAAGAGCTCAACTGAATGTGATTCTGAAACGCTTCCTATTTGAAAGGGAAATGATGTCAAACAAGGCAGCAGATATATTAACTGCCACTGCTGTGTCTCCAGACTACAAGCCATTCTCACCATTAGACTGACAGCCTGCCTCAGCAGGAACCCTTTGCAAACCCATCCTAAAATGGACACTGGAAGAGAGGAGCTCGCCAAAGATCAAGCTGACAGCACTGTACGCTTTTCCTCGCCGGGGCTCCTGACTGAGTTGGACATTACTATTTCACACAGCTCCTCCACAGCCAAAGTCCTTTAAAACCACACAGTCTTCCTCTCACATCTGCGAGATCACCGGGGACTTCTCATGGATTTTTTACAGGAGCCGAGATAGACGGAGGGCGAGGATGAGGAGCGTCAGCAGTGTGAGTATCGGCTTTACGCGGCGAGCACCCTCTCAGCCTTTCAGCAGGAGTCCTCCTCATTTGAAAGGCAGAGAGTCAGGAGATGTCAGACTAATCCTTGACACTAAAGGAGGAAGAGCGGCTGAACAAAAATGCAGCATAAGGCTGTGCACACGGCAGGACCAGCAGACTGCCGAGCCGACTCCGGGACGGAGGTGCCGGAGACGCTGAGAGGACAGGAGCTCTGGTGAACACACACTCAAAAAACACACATTCCCATTTGTGATACTTGTGGCTAAATTCACTGCCATTCTCTCTCCCGCTAACCTCAGTTTGAACTCTGAGAGGAATCTGATTTGAATCATGGAGGGCCAGTAGTTTTGCATGCTGAGCTGTGCACAGTTTACACGACTGCCAACCATCTCCCAAAGCACATCATCTATTTTAGGATTTCCTACTTCGCAGGCCTCCTCCAGCTCGGTATAAAACTCAACAGACTTCTTAGACTGTTTAGTTCTATTAAGTTATGTATGACCATGAATTATCCGGTCGTGATTTCATTAAATCCATTTTCACTTATTATTTGCCTCATGAATGTGGCCCTATAAAGAGAACTAGACCTGATCAGTTAATCAATTATCTGACTGACAGAAATTTGGCGACTATTTTGATAATTGAAAAACACTGAACGCCTTTGGATTTTGGAGGGTTGGTCAGACAAACACAGACCAAACAATCAAGCAATTAGTCAAGAAAATAATCAGCTTAAGGACTGATGATGTCAGTAATTGTTAGTTGCAGACCAACATAAAAATGTTGAAATTTCCCTGAATGCAACAATAAAGTTGACAAAACTCTGCTCCACTTTGAGATGCAGCAATTATATAATGTAGCACACAGTAAATTGGTATTGAAAAAAAATATGATTCATAATCTGATACAAAACACTGATAAATGTATTCTGAGATGTCATTTATATGTTATATTACATATTATACCACTGATCTGTGGCCTGCCATAAAATATGGCAGCCTAACGTTCAATATTAAATAAAAAAGAAAATATTATGATAGAAATATGAAACAAATTGTCACATGAATAAATTCGTAACTAACCAATAATTTGTTGAATAACTGAAGACAAAATTCAAGTCGTTATAATGACTCACTTTCATATATTAGATTTCCAGATTTATTAGATTTCCTCTTTTTAAAGATTTGTTTTTATCTCATATTGACATTTTCAAAATAATTTTATTTCATTCTCTTTAATATCGTCACTTTTCATAACAATGCTGTTGTCACCGCCCCCTAAACTTTCAGCCAATCAAATGCTCCCTTTCATTACATCATTACACTTACATTACACAAGCATCATATTAACAGTATATAGACAGAGACTGATGGCAGGACGATGCTTGTTATTGGATTAATTAATATCACTAGTATAAAAGTAAGCAACACAGGGCAGTAATTCGAATTGAATTTTTGTGTCAGCTATGAAGACAGTCTTAATCCTTAATAAAGTGAGGATCATCAGTGTATCCTCTGCAGTATTTTCCTTCTTGTTCTGTGCAAAAGCGCGCACACACACACACACACACACACACACACACACAGCAATGCAAAGGAGCAAATGCAGGTATCCATACACAGGATGTCATATTTTTATGTACACCACCATGCCCACTTGCACACAGACATCAGAGCGAAGCAGCTCTGTGTCTGCTAAGTAATTGAGGAGAAAATAACTCTTAGAGCATTTTTTTTTCTCTTTCATTCGCTAGGTGGTCTGTCAAACACAGGCCCGGGGGGGATTAGGCCCTTTGTGGGTGATGAGTCAATGTGTGCAGCCTCACTGCATGAAAGAGGAGCCGGCCACATTGTTTACAGATACACATTTTGTAGCACGACATTGTGAAGCAATATTCCCGCTCTAACCCCCCCCCACCCCGCACCACCACCACTCCGACTGGACGCTTCTCAGTAAAGCCTCTTACGTGGCCTGTAATCAATTTTAAAAGGTTGAATGGTATGAAAAGCAATTACACGGCACATGTGTCCACTGTCAGGCGGCTGGCGAGGCTGCAGTTGGAGAGGTGGGCTCCCCAGTGATTACAGAGCATAGATCTGGAGCTGTGTCAGTTATAGGTTGTTTCTGTTAGATCCTCCTGTTACACCAGAGGCCCGAGCAGCCTTACAGGCCTGATTGACTGAGACAGCCCGTGACAGTTATTGACAGGCCGCTGCACTTCCCAGAAAAGGGCAACAGAGAGTGAGGGGAGAGAGATTGGGAAGCAAATCCTGACGTTAGAGCTGCTCACGTATCCTGGCTCTGCCTAGTCTCGAAGTGCTCTCCTCTGTATTATTTGAAGGTTGGGTGTGGACTGACGGGTCGATGTTGGCTGTTTCAGAGCTTTCCATAAACTACGAACTTTTGATTGTAATAAAACAGTTTTGATTAACATGCTGTGATTTGCTATGCATGTACATTTTAAAATCACTAGCCTCTGCTTGAAAACAATGTGAGAACGATCTATCTGTCTCTATCAGTGCTCTATATGAATGTGTCAGCTGAGAGGTTGAGTCCTGCCCATAGACTGTATAAAATATGGACGTAGTGTCCGTGACGTCACCCATAGGTTTCTGAAGAGCAAAAATGAAGTAAATCGTAGTGCGTAGCCATCTTTGTAGCCTACCTCCGGTTACTCGAAATATGGACAAAGAGGTGGAGCGAGGGCGGAGCTGAGGCGGGTCGAATGAACGCTATTGGCTGAAAAAAGCCGCTGAAAAAAGTCACTTTCTTCGAAATAATCAAACTAGCTACGGCTAACCAGCTAGGTTAAATGCTAAATATCGTTGCTAGCCGGCTAACCCCACAACGATCTCTTTCCCAAACTCAGTGACTAGAATTAGCCGGGGTGACGCCCTTTAGACCGTCAGTGGCTAGTTGTCAATCAAAGTGGCGCCACTTAGATTGACAGCTATGAATTGTGCATAATGATGTATGCTGTATATTTTAAACGAACGCCTTATAAAAAAATTCGCACCCCCCCAGAGTTGTCATGGAATAGAAAAACAGCTTATGAGACTAGAGCCATGTTTTGAACCAGGCTGTAAATATGTTTTTTTCTGTCGTAAAATCGGACATTTTAACATGGGGCTCAGATGTAATTGACTCCCTTCTGCAGCCTGCTCTAGCGGTTATTCGAGGAACTGCAGCTTTTTTGCACTTCCGCATTGGCTTCATTTTTCAGCGGCGGAGGTTGCCGCTTGGTCCTGCCGACCAGAGAGCAGAGTCATCCCCAGTGCATAACAAATATTAGCAAAATAACTGATGACAAAACACATGAAGAATTGCACTGATTGCACAGACGGGACTTCCTCATTAGACGGACTACTTCTGACAACACTGGTGGCAGCAACTCGAAGATGTAAGCGCTAAATAGTCCACTGAAAGAGCTGCATTCTCCACATATGCCACACAGAGGTTTATGAGCATAATGAATGAATCGAATGAATGAATCATCTATATTTACATTGTGCTTTTTACAGCTGAGCTTTCTCTACACAGGGAAGTAACAGGCCTATCTGTCATATGAGGAAAATGGCTCAGCTATGCCTCAGCCTGTCATTTCGCACATTTCATACTTCTGAATTTTTTTTGTCATTGACCAGTCGTGCAAACTAATGTCAGATGTTCCATTTTAAAAAATAAAATATGACATGATTGAACTTCTTGCAGTAATACACTCCTGATCAAAATTTTATGACCAGTTGAAAAATCGCAAGGATTTACATTTTGCACTGTTGGATCTTATGAAGGTGCTAAGTAGTGCTTGTCACAGTTTTATGTCACAGTTTTGCACCTTGGTCTTGGTTTAGATGTTGTTTGTTTTATGCTTTGTTTTCACTGTCACATTCCTGCCGGCCATCACTTTGTCTTTTTTCTCAGTTTAATTTCTGTCATGCCATTATGTGTTTTGCCATAGTTTCCTTTCAGTCATATGTATTGTTTAGCTCTGTGTTCTGGTTTCTGTTGTTTCTCATTTTCTATGTCCAGTGTCTTGTCTCTCATCCTGTCTTAATCATGTCACTTAACAGCCACCTCTTGTTCCGGCTGGGCCGCATTTATCACCTGATCCTGTTCCGGCTGGGCCGCAGTCATCACCTGATCCTGTTAAGGCTGGGCCACAGTCATCTCATGACCCTCCAGTGCCCGAGCTGCAGCCTCCAGAACCTCCTGTGCCTGAGCTGCAGTCTCCAGACCTTTCTGAGCCCGAGCTGCTCCCATGCCGCCGCCGGTCTCAAGTCCTGCTACCATGCCGCCGCCGGTCTCAAGTCCTGCTCCCATGCCGCCGCCGGTCTCAAGTCCTGCCTTAATTTTTGTTTTGGGACGTCGGGAGCCGTCCTTTGAGGGGGGGGGTTATGTCACAGTTTTGCACCCAGGTCTTGGTTTAGTTCTATCTGTTGTAGTTCTGTTTTGGTTTCCGTTCTAACATTTTTCTATGTCCAGGGTCTTGTCTCTCATCCAGTCTCAATCATGTCACTTAACAGCCACACCCACCTCATCAAGTCACCTGCGTTTTCTGTTGAAGTTAATCACCTGTGCACACTATTTAAGTCAGTTGTTTTTGTTCACGTTTGCCGGATTGTCACCTTTCGTCACGTCACGCTTTATGATCATGTCCACGTCCATGTTTTTTCCACGTCAAGTCTTGCTGTAAGTTTTTGTTAAGACATTCGTTTATTTTCATTAAAGTCATTTTTTGAATCAGCAATTTTTGTGTGATGCGCTTGAGTCCGCACCCGCCCGTTATGACAGTGCTTCAAAATGCAAAAAACAAAACAAAATTTGAGTAAGCAAACAACCATTAAATTGAAATAGGCTGTTCATCAGCTGATCAAAAGTTTAAGACAACATCTCAAAAAAATCCAAAAAAACCCTAAAACAGAAATAAAATTTTCAAAAAAGGACGCAGTAATGAGTAGCTACGCCATTCTTGTTAATCACCTCAAAAATTTGTTTCATTTTTTTTTGTCTTACTCCCATTTCTTCTTTTTGCATTTTGAAGCACTACTTAGCACCTTCTTAAGATCCAACAGTGCAAAATGTAAATTTTTGCAACTATTCAACTGGTCTTAATATTTTGATCAGGAGTGTATATACGATCAAGAATATAGGTTTTTCCCACATCACACATTTTATCCATGGTTTATATTCTATCCTGTCATTGAGTAATTTTCTCTTGCATTGCACGTGGCAAAGTAAATGTTCATTCTTGAGACAGGTTCTTAAAGATCAATTGATCAAGCAGATTAGAATGTTTGCATTGCTAAATTAATTTTAGAATCGCTTTTAATCGTGCTATTGAACCCCCCTCAGCTGGATATTTTCCTCCACCAGCTGGATGCTCTATGTCCTTGTGGAAGCACCGCTGCTTATTAAATATCAACTATCTGCCGCTCATGACATCCTCCACTGGAACTCTTCTTCAATTACCCTACATAAGAAAAAAACAATCAAACTTTTCTGTGTCTTTTTTTATCTGCACGTTTAGTAAACTCATCAGTTTACAGCAACTTTTTCAGATTATTAAAGCTTCTTTAGCTGCTCTATATAACCTACTGCTGACTGATAGCAGACAATATGTCCTCAGCCTGGAAAGCTTAGGGAAGCCTCTTTCAGAAAAATCCTCTGCTGCTCAGGAAGTGATATGTACAGTATGTTTAATATTTACAGCCGTTTGTTGGAATAAATACAGAAATCAACAGCTTCACTGCCTCCGCGTGGGAAAAACTCTGCTTTAAGTTCAAAGCAGCCTAAACAGTGTCTGCGTATTACCAAGTGCAAGGTCAGACAAAAATAGCAGGAAGCCAAAACTGAGGATCCATCTGACATAAATTCATTTATATTCATTATTCTTTACATCTGCAAAAGTGTTGTGTATCTTTGGGTATTGGACTGTGGGTCAGACAAAAGAAGCTATTTGAAGACATCAGCTCGGGCTTGAGGAAACTGTGAATGTGAAAACAGACTTGACAAAAGAGAGCATCAGTTTTTTCAGCAAATATCCATCAACAACATATGTTAATGTGCCAACGACAAAGCCATCTAATGGTCATAGATAATATGACTCTGTGGCAGAAAGGACAAACAACAGAGCAGCCCTTTATCTCCTGAAAGGACAGGAAAGGGAGGGGGAGGATGAAGGAGTGAGAGAGAGAAAAAAACCCCCAAAGAGAGCCAAGTACTGAGCATCATTTCCAGGCTTCACCTGTGTCCCTCTAAGACCCAAAACAGCCCCTCAACTATTTTCCATTCTCTCCCCCCACCCAGCCCTACATCCCCCTACTAACACACACACCCCCATACACACCTACACCCCCACACCCGGTTATTCATCCATTTGCTTCTACACACATGAAGCTTGAACTGAACTGGACTGACACACACACACACTCATCCTTCCACCCCTTCATTCATTTTTTTTCGACTTTGATTACTTAAGTGTTGTTGTAGTATTGTCATGCTTTATGTTAAATAAGTGAACTGCGATATTTTTTGTTTAACATCTATTTTGCTGAATTAACCGTCCAATCAAAATTCCTCGAAAGAACTTGATTTGTAGTTTGTTTGGGTTACACATAACACATTGCTGGTTTTGAAGTAACGTAAATCTGATTTATGAATTAAATGCCATTTGATTTAGGAGTATGCCTGATATGCTGATTTCTGCACAGATATGTTTTTTGTAGGCAGGATTGAAAATTTCCTAGAACTTGCATGCACACTTAAAAAATTTGATCAAATTCAACAGGATTGTAGTTGTACTTTTTATCAGTCACCCACCTGTCTGGCACCCAACTCCTAGTGTGTGTAACCCTTTCTAGTCTCTACACTACAACTCTGACTGCAGAGTGAAGTCCATGCAGGGAGGAGGTTGGGGTGGACGGATGAGTCAACACATTGGGCTTTAACATGGGAGCTGCTGTTTGTTTGCCTTCTCCCATCGACAGTCAACACTGGTTTCTTAACCATGACTGACACCTGAACACCTGAACTGTAACTGAGTAGTTATTATAACAAGGACAAAGACGGTTTGCTCCTCAACAAAGCACAATGTTTCCAAAAGTCTACCCAAGTATTTTCTGTGCCAAAACCCTAACAAAACCATCAAAACTTAAACGTGACTGTGTAAGACGTAAGCGTCAATCAGAAGACACTGGTTTTCTTGTGTAAGGCTAACGGAGCCTGCTAGCCTTCAGCAGAGAGGAGGAAAGGGCGGCTCTCATCAGACTTCACACAGCTCCCCCTGGAGCCACAAAACACCTTTATCCACATGTGCAGCAGTCCTTCCCCACACCTGTGATGAGACCCTGAGACTGTCAGGACGAAGAAAGACAAGATGAGACGAGATGGCAGAGACACACGATGCCTCCTCATATTGGTTTTGGCAATGAGCTCAAGTGAAGCACAGGCACAGATTGTTTAAGGGCCAACAGTGGTAATCTGACTTTTAATAATAATAAAAAAAAATTGGACATGAAAATAATCAATTCTCTCATTTCAGGGAACAACAATTTCTTTGCAAACATGGCCCATCGATGCCGTGTTCTGGACTGACGTAAAGGTTGGACATGGACACAGGATAGAAAGGGGTTATTAGGATAACATGGGATGCCAGAGAACACCCAGCCGCTGGCACTGTCAAACACACACTGGCTATGGCTTTCAAAAAAGATGGAGATCTCTGAGAGCAGATTTACTGCTGCTGATTGTGCAACATTTTTACAGTGCGAGTAAATGAACACTTGCAATTTCCCTGAAAGCTAGCGGGGGTATACCATTAACTATGCCATTAACGGTCAACCGTCACTTTGCTGTAAATGTCAGCGCTAAACCAGCCACGCCATTAACAACCAGCATTATTAGAAAAAATGGACTAAATACAACACTATTAGTCTGGTAGTAAAAGGGTGTGAGCGAGCGGCCACACAGCTCGAGCCACAGTCGAATCTGGACTCACCAAATCTCCACATATTCAACCCATCAACACCCCCTGTCTGGTCTTATCTAAGCTCAGCATATTTTCCATGTCGACACACTGATAGGTGAAAACTCGTGAAATCCTGGATGATCACACTCCGACTGTAGCATGTGGCGTGTTTTCACGAGACCAGGAGAGACAGTTTTCCATCAACATGCATTCGTTTATGTGGCGTCTTCGGATCCATGAGCCCTTTCAGTCGTCCTCTGTCTGTCTGGCTTCATCGCCCTGCGCTGCTGGTAAAGATAGTGTCGGCATCAGCGGCTCAGTCGGGTGTTGATTAACATATGTCTGTGGCTGAAAGGCAGAGTTCATGCCAAACCCGTAAGGATGGAGAATATAGAGTTCAATATTACATAAATAACAAAAGACATTATGAGGTAATATACGAAGTAAGGATTGTGGGAAATATGCCCTCAGCGATTTCTGAAATCTGTCCGGAATATTACGAAACGTTATTTCATTTTCATAATATCATTTCATTTTGTAATTATTCTATAATTCAGAATAATTTCCCAACACTTTCATTACATGTCAAGTTTTACCTTGATGTTGCTTCTCATGACAGTTCTCTCACCTTTCAGCCAATCACATGCTCAGTAGCTCAGAAATACTTTGACATAGGTCGTCTGGCTAAATGGAGCTAACGGGTGTAAGAGGCACAGGGCGAGAAAGGTGAGAGGGCAGCGGCACCACTGCCATTCAAAGTGACATGAAATAAAGTGGTTTCATTTTGAAATAAAACATGACCTTATATATGATCGCAAAATGAAATTGAGACTCAGGTCATTGTGAAAATAGGAATGAAAAAAAAGTTTTTTTTATAGTTTTGGCAATGTCTTATTATGTCAAGTTATTTCACGAAGTATTGCGTGATTTTTTGCACAGTTTATTCATGTGATTACTCAACTCTTCAGAACTATATTTTTTCGAGTATTTTACACTTTGGGCTTCCAACTTTGTAAGAATTTTCTACTGCGTGTCATTAATACTCAAAAATCATCACCTCTTCTAAAGGTGATTACAGCTGTAAATGCAATGTGGTTTGTCATGTGACTTCATTTCCCCAGGTGCTTCCGCCCCAAAGGAGATGTTTAAAAAAAAGTTTCTCTATTAGCATTAGAGTTCAGTGAGAAATGACTGGTTAGCGTTGTTAGCAGTCATAATGGATACCGATGGGTCTCCCAGTAAGCCGCTGGCTCATCAGCATTACATTTGAGTCTCATGTATAAACATGAGGTGTCTGCCACCCTAATCCTCACAATACTGCTGAATCAATCCGCCCTTTATTAGACTTCAAGCCACTGTAGAAATGTTGTTGCCAGAAATACTGATGACACTGATTTACATACTACTACAAAATCTATCCGTGCCATGGATTGTCTTGTAGGCGAGCTAACCTTGCTTTTATGATCACAGGCTCATCAGATTAAAAATTAATCCCGAGGCACAAAACGGGAATAGACAGCTGCAGACAGAAGTGCTGTCAGGTTGTTTGATTCATCGACACCAACTCGAGCCTGGTGCTGTAAAGAACGTGTTTGTTATGTAATCTTATAAGACAAATTAAATTCACTTTACGCTCTAATGTTCTCTGTTTGATGATCCGAGGTGTTTGAAGAGCGTTCTGAAGCAAAATTAATTCGCTTCAAGTCATATCTTTTAGTGAAATGACAATCAAAGACTTCAGAGAAGGTAGGTTTGATGCTTTATGTGCACAGGCTGGGAAAACAGGGCAGTGACACATTTTTACATTGTGTTGCCTCAGTGCTGTGGCACATCGGAGTGGAAATGAAACAACGACCGGGAGGTTAAAGTGCGAACTCTCTGCTTTGAGTGTTGTTTCATCCACATGAGACAAAAAGTACACAGACGGTCTTTGTACACGTTGTTCTCCAAATTTAGCCAGACAGAAAATAACGTGGCAAGTTAACATAAACAATGTCTGAATATCTGAATTCTACGACTCTCATACACGAGCAGACACTTAGGATCTTCCCTGCAAATACTCTGCCGTGCCTTTGCTGCAGCCAGATTCACTTCTTGCTTTGCACCTAAACTAGCACCAAGCTGGTGCTAGTTTAGGTGCTAGTTTAGGTGCTAGGTGCTAGTGTTTAGCAGGCACTAACTCTTTGCCGGTCCAGAGCTAAGCACCGACTACATCATCGAGACTCAAAGTTTCATTTAACTTCATTGAACAAAAACATATTAAAGCAAAAGTATGTAACAAATTGATCATTCTAGTTCCAAACAAGAAGATATTTGTATTCCACTATTTATTATTGTTATTCCTCTGTATAAGCTACTATCTGTATCATGCAGCAATGAGAAATCCACCAACAGAGCTGGCAGGTGGAAGAGGAACACTTCATTTATTTTGGCTCATTTTGTGGATCACTAACTTTTTATTTTGCACATTGATGATGTAGGAGCCTCCAAAACTCATGAATCATATACGATACGTTCGGTGATATAGGGTTAATAATCAATATTGTCAAGATTCACAGCTCTAAGAAAAAGATAATGTAGCTCCATGTGTGCTGGATGAGTAAATATACAACTGCTTGCAAACACACTTTCAAAATCAACTTCATATGGTAACAGTATGTTCAAAAATCAGTCGTTGCTGCTTTAATAGTGAATGCAAATATAAAATGTTAATAAGGAAAAGTTAATTTTTTTGTCCTGCTCATAGTTTTAAACTCCATCACTTTATCCTCACAGGTGTTTCTGAACTCAACAACATACAGTAAATATATATTATATTATATTATATTATATATATGTTCGGCTATTTAATCGATATAAGAACTGTTGATCCAGTTCTTCCTCACAATCTTTAAGCAGAATCTACTGCAGCTCCCGTGTTTACTGAAAATGATGTCATCGTGGCTAACATGAAGACAATGCACGATTGAATAATTGCGAGAACAAAATTCCATCTGATTATTAGGCCGTAAAAGATCAACAGTCCTGCAATGTTCACACGTTCACACACACCTTCAAACCCAGCCTGTGTGTGGACTGTCCATTTAGAGTCAAGCAGAAACACACATAAATCAACTCTCAGGGAGACGACGCCTCCCTAAACTGAGACAGTGGTACCTCGTTTGAAAATGGGAAAAGGTCTGCAGCCCCCTCGGAATGGAACGTGTCTGGCTGACTGAATGGCTTTGATCACTCTTTCAGCGACGGCAAATGCCTTAAGCATTACCTGTGCCGTCTCCTGGCACATTTAAATTGAAAGGCCAGAAACTAATTACCAAGTGCGACTGCCTGACAAAGCTCCAATTCCAACTCATTTTCCCTGTCAAACAGAGAGAGGGGGCGGACGCTGGAGCTTGTCAAACTCAAGACTCACTCTGCATAAGCCTGGCTCCCTGCCCTACCCCCCCTCCTGCACCACCTCCACCACCACCACCACCCCTCTTTAAACTCCAACTGTCCAGCTCGCTGCTGTCTCCCGATGTGAGAAAAGTGCACAGCGGCTCAGCGGTCATGAGGTAAATTGAATCTCAAAAGACGAGAGCCATACGGTTGGGGCTGATTTATTTACAAGCCGGCTGATGAGGGCCACAGAGGGCCCACACTGGGATTCAGGGGAAATGGCCTCTAAACCCAAGCTGAGGCGCCTCTGATAAATCTTATTTAACACTCTGCTTTATACTGCGGAGGAAAACTCAAGGTGCTTCCATCACAGTTGTACTCGCACAATCACAGATACAGACAGAGAACAGATAGCTTCTATGCATTAATGCAACCCCTCCGGCCCGGCGGAATTGTTATTTCTAGCTTTCACTGTGGCACAACAGTAATTGGAGCATGCTGTTTTGTACTCTATGCAACATTTGGTTTTTGAGGGTCATCGGGCTTGAGCCTATGCAGACAAACCTGACAGGTCTATCATAGACGTCTCAGCATGTTTTATGTACTTCAAGACTTGTATGTATCAAGAAGGAGGGTTGAGGACTCAAACGCATCACACAATGCTGCTAGAAATAGTCTTTAATGAAACCAAATAAGATCTAAACAAAAACTCACGTCAAAACGGCAAAATCCAAACAGAAAACAGGCACGACTAGGCAAGGCTTGGCATCACATGGACATGGACGTGGACGTGGACATGAACATGAAGAGAAGCGTGGTCTGAAACGTGACGTGAAAAGAGGTGACGATCCGGCAATGGTAAACAAAAAACAACTGACTTAGTGTGTCCTGGTGGTGATTAGCATAAACAGAAAACACAGGTGACATGACGAGGTGGGTGTGGCTGGTAGGTGACGAGAATCAGAGACGAGACACTGGACATAGAAATATGACGGGCAGAACAGAAACCAAAACACAGAGCTAGAACAGACAGAACTAAACAATACATGTGACAAGGCAGGACAGGACAACGACATGACAGAACTAAACTGAAAGAACTAAGGCAAAACAGGCAAAAACTAAGACAGAAAACTAAGGCACAAATCTAACACAGAACATAATAAGACAAATACAAGACATGAACTGGACTGTGGCAGAAACAAGACTATGGCAGAGCAGAGACTAAACTGAGAACAAAAACAGAGTGATGGCCGGCAGGAACGTGACAGTAAAACAAAGGCTGAACAAAAACAAAGTCTAAACAGAACCCTGACTGCAGAACTGTAACAGTATGTCTTTGGTTTGTAAAAGAAAGTCTCAATGGGAGAAATCAAACCCATGACCTTGTGGCTCTAAGATGACACTACTAACCAATACTTGACATTAAAATAAGCGTATGTAACTTCTGCAGAACTGTCGTTACCGTGGTAACAAGATGCAATTAAGAGATAATGGTAATGATAAAAAATGCACCTGAATCATTTATCTTCATCTCTGGTGGCCACAGACAGCTCAGGATGAAATAGGTGTTTAGAGATGTTACTAGGTAAAATGGCAACAACACATATGTAATGAATAATGACTTTTAACATAAAATTGTGGCGTCAGAAGTCAGCGTGCCAGTCAGTTGTTCAGTCAACCACTTTGGAAATTTGAAGTATCTCATTAACTATGAGATGGATTGAGATGAAAATATTTATATTCATTGTCACCATTAGATGAATTTTAGAGTTTGATAATGCATTGACCTTTAGTCCGTCACCACCAGCAGTAACAAACTTTTTACCATGGAATATCTCAACATCTACAAGATCTGACTGACATGGGAATGTGTGCACGCTTTATTGTGATCTACAGGCATCATGATGATTCTTTAGTGGTGCATGTTGAAAATCTTCATCAAGTCCAGAAAACAGTGGGAATGTACTTTCAGACCCACTGCAGTGTCACAACTGGGAGCAAATGAGAGGAAACTGGTAACTTTGCCATGAACATAAAGAACTGGCCGAGATGAAGGAAAATCTTAATTCGCTCCAAAAAGCCAATATGCCAATCTCCCTGCAACGATGCATTTCGTCTTTCGCCTGTCAGCCCCAACCCATTGATTTATGAATATATCATTTAGTAATTGATTGAGTGGTTTGCTGGAGGCCCTTGTTAATATTTCACTTGACCTCTCGCCAAATTGGAGTTTATCATCTCTGACAGATGACTCCGCCGTGCAAAGGAATGCGAGATGTGAAATGAAAGCTGTTGCTCTCCTCTCCTCTCCGTTTCATTAAAAATGCAACACAGAACCTGCCGGAGGTGCAGCGTAATGAGCGGAAGCAGGCACCTGGGTCCTCAATGGGTCCTATTCATATGGGCTACCACAGGGCTTTGTCTGGGAAACCTCATATTTTCCATGCTTCATCACCGGGGCTTAGCTCACATCTTTCCTGTAGGATATAATTAAGATCCAATTGGCAGAAGACTTTGCATACAGATTAATCAAATTTCTTTGGCCTTTAAAAGCAAAGAACATATATGTGTGTGTAATATACTGTATTTAGTATGTATATCCATGTATGTTACATTATTTAATGAGCGTGAATGTGTGATATGTAGTACCCCCACGTACGTGTAAATGATATGCTATCATGCAATATGTAGGAGGAATTATCACGCAATATATAGGCTATGTGCTTCCATAGCCATTAAAATGTGGATAATTCAATCTTCATTACCATCCATTAAGAGCGGCATCACATTATAATTATGTGGAATGAGATCGTATCACGAGGAGGCAGGAGGAGGAAGGAGAACTGATAGGCCTGTTTTTGAAGTGTTCCCCCCAGCAGGGATGGGATGGTTACAAGCGGGTAGATATTATCTCCTCTGACACCCATTGTGTAGCCGACTCCCTCTGCAGAGGCGCATGGCAGCCTGGAAGCATTGTTGGAATTGATTTAGTGAACGGAGCCCAATCTTTGGACACTTTGCTGCTATTGACTGCTGCTTCAAATCAGAAATTCGAACAGAACTCAGTCGGGGATTTAATTAAAACTCAAAAGAGGGAATGACTGACATTGCGGACAGGGTAGTTGCAAGAAATCAATTGTGCAATGCAAATGAGTTTCAAATCCCCCCTTTGCCTTCTGCTTCCATTATTTATTTATTTATTTATTTTTTCCCTCCTCCACGGCTCTGTGCTGCATTCTTAACTGGTGGCACGGCTCTATCTTTATTCAGCAGTTAAGAAGATAAGCAAATGTTTTTAAGCTCATTACTAAAGTGTGTGGCATTACGATTGGATTGCCTCCCCGTTCTCATGTCATTCAAAAAAAAAAAACATGTCAAAGAGCCAATTACTGCCAACATGAGAGATCCACCCTGCAACACTCTTACATCAAACAGAGCAGATATTGGGAATGCAGGTATGCTGTGTTTCTGGGTCGATTTTGTTGTTCGCTGCTGTATTTTTCATTTTTTTTATTTTTTTGGGAATAACCAGCCACCACATATAAATGAGATGTCAGGATATTTCAAGCATAGCTACAGCACAGTTTGACAGCAGAACATAATTCAGCTATCTGAACCATCAACAGCAAACGTCAAGTTTTGATCTCGGTCCCTCAGAATAAAAGCAGCTCGTTGTTCTAGAGGTGCCATTTTACGCCTGTGTTAAAAAAAAAAAAATCACACAGGGAGAAATCTATCCCAGACAGGTGTGTGTGTGTGTGTGTGTTGGGAAAAAAGGGGGTTGTTCCTTCTCCTAACCATTCCTATTACTTTCTCCACATTGGAAACTACAAACTGAAGACGAAGTAGATGAGGCAGGCTGGAGAAAAGTGAACAAACCAAAAGGCAAAAATTACTGTCGCCTGGCAACGCCAGCCCACAATTTTCGCTTTGCTTATTGTAGTCTGGCAAGGCTGAATAGGCATATTGCTCGGGAGAGAAGTAATTTCAACCCGGCTGTACAGACGGAGAATAGATGATTGGCAGCTCTCTTCTTCGCTCTGACATCAGCCGGCACAACTCATTGGATGACGGCACGTCCCTCTGAGCTGCCATTGGTTTTTACTCTTGACTGTCAAACTGTAAGAAACATGGCGGCTCTTCTTATGCTCCAAAATTAATTTTTAAGAAATTTGGAGGCAAAAAGTTTAATTGTCTTTAAGCTCAATGTTTTTGGTTGGTAGAGACCAAATCCGAGGTAAAAGGAGAGTGAATATTAGATTTTGATAGAAACATGACTGTCTAATGTTCCTCTGTATCTGGTATGTATATATATGCAATAGTTGGCCAGCATGTTAATTGTTTCAGCTGTCAATACTTCAATTAATGCAGCTTGAAATATTCCTCCAAATTTGACTCTTGCAGTACCATGCAACACACAACAGTTGGCCAATCACAGCTCCGGCTGCACCTCTATGAAGTGGACCTCATTTTATCATTGCTTATGTCTTTAAAAAGTATTTGTACTGTTGCACCCAATGTAACCCCATGTCCTATATTGAGATTCACAGTCAGCTAAACTCTCTCTTGCATCACTTCCTCCAAGGAACAGGCTCGTGTTGTATTTGGACAGGATTTAATGCAAAAAAGTGTGAAACTGAAATGATACAAAATACAGAAAAATACTCAGTATACAAACCATAGACTGTCCACTTAACTCCAATAATCCTTTTTTGTATGTATAAGGTGCATTAAAGAGTTAATTTAAACTTCATTACTGTGACATTACATTTACTCAGATTCGACTCTGCTATATTCACACATAAAGCATATCAAACATCTCTAACTTACTCATATTGCCACTCAAAGGGACAGAAAGGAGTGGATGGCTTTGGATTGGGAGAGACACATCCGGCTTCATTTTCCTCATAAGAAGTCAATACTGCCTGTTACATTTCCTCTTTTTACTAATTGGCTCAACATAATGAACTGTGCAAACCTGCGCCCCCTATAGACCTGGAGAAACAACAACATAAAAACAGCTCCAGCACAGTATTATTAACACTAACACCACTCTATTGAGATAGTAAATTACATCTAGAATCACCAAACACAGTATAAATTAAATCTGCTCCGATTCAGTATTTTTCCCTTTTCCTGGAGAAAATACAGTAATTCTGTCCTGTAGACCCTGGAAAAGTCTGTAAAACATCTATGACACACGCCGGGACACTGAACTTCAGGGCGAGGTAAAGCAGTATGGGCAGTATGAAATATGGAAAGACAGAGAGTGTGCAGCTGAGAACAGCAGTTGCAGGAATACTACAGCAGCAGGGGCTGTTCATGAGCCAGTGGAGATCAGAGAGTCAGTCTGGATCCTAATGCATCTTCTGATTGTGTGAAAGAAGTGTGTTCAACAGGAAAACAGGGCGTGAGCTGCTCTTTAAATCAAAGCGATCGTGAAATGAAAGAAGTCGGAATTGGAAGGAAGGAATATGATAAACACATTAGTAATGGAAAGAAGTGCAATTTTGAATGAATTTTGCGATTGCTTATTTAAATTAATTCATCAATTCAGTGTTTAAAGAAAAAATAGGGAAAACCCACAAATCACAAACTCTGAGGGATATTTTCTCTTCCTGGGGCTGGATTATTGTTTAATGTGTTCTGTATGTGAATATTTATATTGCACTAATGAACTGATGCGTTCTTGCCCTTTGCTGCTGTTTAATACTAAAACTGAATGTATGAGTGATGAAAATGCAATCAAATATTTAAAATTGTAAAAAAAAGAAAGAAAAAGAAAATAAATTATTCATTGGCCAATTTAATGATTTTAATGTTTCTTAATGTATCATTGACATGCTAATTTTATTAATCAACTTATAATTGCTTTATTAACCGTACAAAAATAACACACATGCATCACTGCGATGAACAGGACTTTGAACGTAATCAGTCTGCCGCTGCTTGTCTTCAGGCGAAAGGCCAACAATGACAGAAATGCATCCATGTTGGTCGTGTCGCTGCGGTCCCGGCAGACTGTGATTCAGTGAGGTTACTGCTGGTGGCACATTTCTAGCTAAATGGTCATTATCATAAATATGTGGCGAAAGTTCTTTTCATTGCTATTACCATGCAGCTTCCTACTAATGTCCAGTGAAAAGGGCCAGCCTTGACCCCTCTCACCTTCCCAGCAGCTAACAGTGCGTAATCATTGATAATTGGCAGCCGGCAGCATTTACAAAAGGGCCAGTGATTAATGCTAATTAAGAATGGGAAATATGTGCGTGTTGTGTGTGTGTGTTGTCATGTGCGAGGCGATACTTGCGCGTCTGACCTTGCCTGTTTCTCTGAGGCCGGTCCCAGCAGCTGAGTTCAGCCATAACAACCAGCCTGCTGCAATCAAAAATGCCGTTTCAAAGGCGGCTGGGCTGCAGCTTAAACACCGCTCCTGCATCACACATGAAGTAAGAAAGAGAAGCTGACAGAGTGTGAGAGAGAGGTTGGTTTGGAGGGAGGGGGGGTCGGTCTCTGAACGCCCTGATCTCTCCCTTGGATCTGTTGATGTCTCCACTCTCTGGAGGAGGAGTGCCGAGTCAGCACCGCATTGAATGACAGACAGAGAGCGAGTGAAATGTGGTGAGGAGCGTCTGGGAGTGCATCTCAAAGAGGAGGAAACACACAGGCTTTTTGTTATGGCACAGCTGTCAAAGCAAGGAGGTGAGAAGCGCGGCTTTATTCGCTGGTTTCATTGATACCGACCCCACAATTAAGACTGTACGAGATGAAAGTACGTCTAAAAATACTAGGTCTCGAAAACATCATTAATAATTTGAGATAATTGCTCAGACGTGTCAGATTATCAAATAGCTTTTAGCCGACTGCGAAGAGAAGAACAAACCACTTAGCTGTTCTGTAATCAATCTCAACATTTATCATCTTTGAAAAGTGTAGCATTCACTGGGCTTCCATGGTATGGCTGATGTTATTATAGACAGTATTTATGAAATAAATTTGTCACAGTATATCCAACTGCCTGAATTGCATGTGTGTGAAAATCCTGCTTGATCATCACAGAGACAGGGAGAAAATAAATACAAGTGGGAGATGTTTATATAATCTTGATGTTTGATCACTGCTGTGTCTCTTTCACGATGCCTCATTTTGAAGTGCTATGGGCCAAATCGCTACAAGAGGACGAAGCTAAATAATCTCAGGTGAAAATGGTTTACAGCACACAGTTGTCTCAATCTGGCCGGCACATTACAGTTATTATATATATATATAGTTAGTTATAATATATATATATATATATTTTGTGATGCAGTTATTGGGAATCTATCTTATGTCAATTTTAGATATTAATATTCATCTCATTGTAATAACAATAACATTAAAAAAAATCAGTTTAAAATAGGAAATGTGATGCTCATTCTGTTTTAGTTTAGTCAAGCAAATACTTAAAACATAAACATATTAAATAAATGAGCACAGGTCGCATAAACAGGTTAATATAATCCTGAGGATAATCTGGTATAGATGGTAGCAGTTGGTATGCATGCGAAGTATAGGCAACCCTATCTCCTTAAAATGATGACCCTATGGAAGTAATTTGCTCTGATTTTAAAATAAAATTCTAACATATATATTATATATAACATTTTATCAGTATATAATTGGCATGATGAACATGTGCTTGATCCAGCCCGCGAGGCAATTCATAAATACAAAAAAGCAACTTAGAAACACACAAAAAAATTCTCTAAACAGCAATTTTCTATAAAAGAAAATAACAGATGGTCCCTAAAAGCAACATGCATATAGCAGTTATGTGTCACGGCAAACACAATGCTGAAGTAGCTATATGTGGTATGTCGCACTTTCCGAGAGAAATGGACAATCCATTAGCTTTTTGTTGAACACATTCTAATCTGAATGAGTTGTGTAAAGTTAATGCACTTCAGCAGAGTTCAGGTGGCTGGGAGCAGCTTTCTGACCGAGACAATGTGATGCAGGTACGTTTTGTGATGAACCAGCTAAAGGCTAAGAAACTGAAAGCTCATTCAGAAGGAGCATTTGTGATGGAGAACCTTGAACGTGCAGAGTTGCTACCAGACAAAGTAAAACTGTTCCAAAGTGTCAGTTTGTCTCAAAGAATTCATGGAGATGAAGGAAAAACCTCGTGGAAGTCGGTGATAGCCAGCGGCTGTGTGATTTGGCCCTTCATGGTGGACATTGGCAAGTAGCTCTCAGTGCTCAACGTCAGCTCCAAAGTCCCGGCCAGCTGCTCGGTTCTCTGCCTTCAAATGTGAAACCATCGAAACCGAAACCAAAGTTGTGGCAGGTGCAAGTGAAAAGGGGCAACACTGCACACTTTCTTACACTACAAGAACAAAAACCTGCCATGACAAGTAAATATGCTGGTGAGTTTGCAAAACTCTCCAGGCATTTGGCGAGAGGTTTCAGGACATGGAAGGTAAAGAAAAGTCAACCGACTACAACACGAAATCACGAGGCTGCAAAGCAAAGACGAGCTCAAAGCCAGGTACAACAACCTGCTCTGCTTGAGTTCTGTACACTGTAAGTACGTCCTGAGGAGCTTTCCATTCTGAGAAGACATGCCAAGATGCCAAAATTGACTCTTGCAAAGTCTCAAAGAATGACTGACCCAAACCTGTAGAACCAGGTGCAAGTAGCATCATCAGCACTACCTGACATCAGAGAAGCAGTTCTAGCCATCGCATTGGAAGTTAGTGTGATATATGTGTTCAATAATTTAGCATGGCCCTCGAAGGATGTTATAAAAACTGAAATGGCCCTTGATAGGAAAAAGGTTGCCCACATCTGTCTGACAGTGTTTATCCATCCTTTCTCAAATGATCTCGAATGATGAGCGAGTTTTCTCTCTCTCTCCCATCATCATATATAATTGTGTTTATTGTTAATTCCCCTTTTTTTCTTTTCTTTTTTCACTTCTCTTTCTCTCTTCTTGCTCTATTCACATGCTTATATCGAAAATCTAAAGGTACTTCCTGCTAACGTTACCTGTATTTCTTTGTTTGTTGTTGCTGCTCTCCGTCGCCTTGTCACATCTCACATATGTCTTCCTGTTAATCACTTGTCTCGCGCTATTAATAAATACCCAAAAGAAACACGGAGGTTACCGTGCAGCTTACCTCTTTGTTTAACATGCACAGGAAGTAATTAATCAGAAAACGTGTTCGCTTCAGTAAATTTCAAACAGCTGCCGTTGTTCATTTGAAAATATAATAGTGCAGCGAGCAGGTTTCTGCATTTTGCCACCTCAGTCCACACGCAAACCGGATGATCTGAAGAGAAATAAATTACCACAATCACCGTGGCTATTGGCAAAGCACTTTTCTTAGCTGGTGTTAAATATCACCGTGATCCTGTGTTTCAGTGTTTTCACCACGTCTCTGTTTTGTTCAAAGCTTCTACCGTCCGCTCGGCAACACTGAACTTCCTCTGCAAAAATTTCCATCTTGGAGTTGTCATCTTTGACCTTCACGCCGGGTCAGCCTCACGACTTAATGTCACAAAGAGTGGCAGACGCGCCGCGATGAACAATCTGGTTCTGAAGCTGTCTTTTAAAGCAGTTTAAGAGCCGAGTGGGATTTCTGCGCCGTGACAGACAGAGATGTTCTGAGGACAGGGCTTTAAAAGGCCTTAATAAGAATATGCTCGCCTCATGTTGGTGTGGACAGCTTTGCCAAAGGTTTTACTCCGTTTCACTGACACTTAACAAGAAGCAGCAGAGGATCCCACCTATTCAATATTACTCCACTGGCGGCCTCATTATCTTCCTTAGAGGAGCTGCTCAGGGGCTCTGGAGACAGATACAACACCAGGAGAAGACAGGTTTCAGCTTTGAAAGAGTTAAAGCTGTCAAAGCGGACTGGATCCATACATCCTAAACATGTAATACAAGTTAATTAAAGCAGGAGCATCTCCAGTGGCAAGTTCAGATTTAATTCCAGTCTCACTCAGACAGAGTTTTGGGCCAATATCAACAATTTAACAATTCAGCGAGTGTCCAAAATCAAGCCTTTGGTGGACTGAGCTAAAGAAACAAGAAAGTCTACACCAACGTTTGGCACAGTGAGTCTTGTCTCAGCCCTGTGGAGGCTGTTTGAAGTAGCTACTGATGTGCTGTTATTTATGCAGAGCAAGACCACAGAGACCACAAGCGGAGCGCTGTGTGACCCACATTCGGCAGACTTGAAAGTGCTGCTCATTGCCAAGTTTAACAGAGGGCAAAAGTACACAGAGGGCACGGCTGTTTCATCTGGGCTGCTCATCCTGTGCAGCCAGCCTATGAAAATACAAAGCACCCTAAATGTTTCACGAGGAACAGGAAACGGACAATGATCTTTCCGGATATGCCAATCTGCTTTAAAGAGGAAACCTTTGGGATTCGTCTTTGATTTTGGTAACATCTTTGGTAAGAAAGGGTCAGTGCTTTGGGAAGCAATATACAGACACTGGAATATAAAGTAGATATCAGTTATGTGCCAGATCTGATATTTAAATCATCCAAATCTGATGAACATTAGCCAAAACATTGCATGAGCCAACTGACCTACAGCACTGGACGAACCTACCATCATCATTTACAAACTCCTGAGCAGTGTTGGGCACGTTACTTTTAAAAAGTAATTAGTTACTAGTCACTTAATTGAATTACTCCACTATAAAAGTAACTAGTTACCAGGGAAAGTAACTATTCCTTTACTTTTGTTCTTTCTTAAGTTTAAATATGTCAAGTGGCAGGTTTCACAAGTCAGTTACGTAGAGTAGAACTGCATAGACAGGTACTTACACAGAACTTTTAATATTTATTGTACCTCAACAGACCACAACTGGTAGACATACTGTACTATTCAAGTATTTTCTGAACAATAAAAGTAAACAGTTTAACAATATGAAGTGCTTTTAACTGTTTGAGAGATGCCTCATTAGATTATAGTTGCTAATAACGGACGTGGGCAAACACTTCACTCCAGGACATAATGAACACGTCACATGTACGTTCTTGCCTTATACCTCAAGGAGAATAAAGTAGTGTCTGTACTTCCACTTTGAAAACGCCAACTTTCCCTCCGGACTCAACACTGCCGCAGCTGACCTCTGCTAGTTTGGGTGTGTGCGGCTTGTGTGTGTAAACCGAACGCTGCCTCTTATTGGCTTACAATGAAAGCTTACTCTACCTTAGCCAATCATCATCACGTATGCGGTTGTCTCGTCCCTCCCTTCTTTCTCACCAAAGAAAAACTACATCTTTGCAGCTCCTGTGGCTGAGAGCTGAGTCAGATGACAAGAGTTTCAATGAATAGCTTTAGTAACACACCTCATTTAAATGGTAACAGTGTTGTAATGGTGGAAATAGTAATTAGTTAGATGACTGAAAAAAATAATGCCGTTAGTAACGCCGTTGTTCCCATCACTGTTCCTGAGTGATTTCCAAGACAACGATGCTGTGGATGGTGACTTTGTGAACAAGAAAAAACAGGACAGCACAAAGATTTGTTGTAAAAACGGCTCGCCACATCCAAAACGCGCTCCGTTGTAAAGCATGGAGCTGTTTAAAGCAGCGGGGGAAATGAACAGGTGCGCATCATATCTTATTCAGCTCGACATCAAGCGCACAGGCAATCTCAAACTCTTTCAAGAGCAGTTTGTGCTGGCAGAGACAACTTGGGACGATCTGTCTCCGCAAGGACACGAGTGTTGAGTCAGAAACCTTGAATGTTTGCACGACTGCAAATTGAGAGTTTGGAACAAAGAGTTTAATCTGGGTGAAGTGCGGCGCTGAGAAATTAAACCTCAAAGGTTTGTTATACAACCATACTCTGTCCTTTTAAACTTGAATTTAAAAATCATTTTTTATGTGGTTTCTTGACATATTGCATCATGTAAAGTGCATTTTAATGATTATGAATGAATATGTAGATGAATCCATTTGGATGTGAGAAAAGGTCATTGTTAATATAAAACTGAACTGGATAAAAACCTGATCATTATTGTTATACCAGACAGCGATAGAGAGAAAACTTATTTCCTGATATGTTAATGATACATATTGTAGCTGTGAAGTCTGCAAAGTGCACTTCATTGGGTCTTATTCCAAAGGGGTCAGGGAGTCACTTAAACAACTGCTGCGCTCCACGCCTTGTGGAGAGTGCAAACCTGACTCGATTTCCCTCCCTGTACATCAGAAGCCGGAGCTGGCTGGCAGTCAGAAGGGAATTAATTACACACTCACAGATTCACAGTTCTGACTGCAAACACAATGAGTTCAACACAAACAAACACTGGTCAGCATTCATTCCCGCGAATGAATAAAACAACACCAGTCATTATCTACGCCTCTCATCTCTCCTTTGTCTCAGCTGCTCCACTTTGCCCAGAATTTGCTGACAGCCTTTATTGTGCGGTTCAATATCAGAGACAAAAATGCATCCGATTTCTTTCTCCCAACGATCCTGCTGCCACAAGACGCTCAACTATCATTTAACTCACTCCCTCGCTAATGAATAAATACATAATGCATCATTGTAACGTGAGGCACTTTCTCTCTGAATAGCCCAGATTGAAATAAATTGGTTATGATTAAACCTATAAAATCCTTCTTTGTCGGGGTTTGTCTCTGCAATAAACTTAAATGCTTGTTGATGATTAAAGATTAAACAAAAATGCTATTGTGTGATAGTATCCCATTGTTACACAATCAGAAAATGGATATGATTATAGTCTTGCTTTCATTTGGTGCTTTCATAGGCCGAAACACATGAAGCATCATTACGGGGAAGTCTAAATGAATATCATTAGATCCCTTCTAATTTCACTCGGCTTCAATCCCAGGCGAAAGCGGGGCCTTTGTATACAGATGAATTAACAACACAGTATCACTTACAAGCATTTCATAGGTACCTTCATATTGAACAGATTAGTATGGAGGTCAACATCATGTGCATCATTTGATCACTAAAATTATGTAAGGTGATGCTCATGAAGAGCACATCAATCAAACTAAATTAATATCAGACAATGAATATTTCACTCTGCTTTTGTAGTGGAAAAAAAACATTTAAAGCTGCACTAAATTTTTGTGTTAAAAATGATCAATTTATTAAGTTTGTTGTAAGAAGGGTTGCTCATTGCAGAAAAAGCAAAAATGATTATCAGCTCACTCTGCATCTTTACAAGGCGATTTAGGATCTTTGGGCTCATTATTTTGGTTTCCTGTTGGCTCACTATCACTGCCGCCATCAAACGTATGCACCTGGCAGCTGTTGTCAGTGAAAAAGCTCTTAACAGATTAGAGAGGAGTGACAGACAATGGGAGAAAATTACTGCATGTAAAAATACACACACCTGTGAGTTGCAAGAAGACTTAGGCTTATCCTAAGTGAGAATCATAGACTCTATAAAAATAGATGTAGTCTTTGTGACATCGCCCATAGGATTCCCAAGAGTCACTGTGACACTCAGTGTTGTGTCTCCGGACTCTCACCAGTGCCTGACTCCGCCCAATTCCTGGGCAAGGAGGTGGGGTGTAGGTGGAGCTGAGGTGGGCAAAATGAAGCTTGGTTGCTGACACACGCTCAGCCAGCTTGTAGCTACCAAGCTAACTAAGGCTAAGACATTGTCAGTACCATTTCTGTTACACAGTGTCTGGAGTGTAATAATCTTAAAATGCCTGTTTTAGAAAGAATATTAATAAAAATAATAACATTTGGGTTCATGGGCTGTCAAATTTTATGTAGCACATTTGACATTTTTTCTGGAATCATGTTGAAATGTGACAGGCCACATTTTTAGATAACTAGCCTAAGTCTAGTATTAAGGCAATGCTAATGTTACATTGCCTGTACAATCCGTACTTCACACAGACACCTTCTCTTCCAAGGTAGCATAACCTGAAATTATAACACTTCTCTCACACTTTGACTTCGGTGCAGCCGGTTTAATAACTGTGGCTACCAGACACCCCCATTGGTATTGTTAGATTATATCTACCTCTACTGTCTCCCTGAGGAGTAACTCATCCTGGACACCTGAGAGAAACACATTCAACACAGCAGCACAATGAAACTCCAGCAAACAAGCCAGCTCACATATACCTGTACATGAACATCAAAGGGCTACACAGACTTCATCCTCCATACAGTTGTCATGAAGATGGAAATTAGTTATAGAGACCAAAACTGTTTTTTGTACCAGGCTGTAAACATGTTTATTTCTGCTGTAAAGTTGGACTTTTTAACATGGGATTACATCTGGATTGACTTGCTTTTTGAGCCAGCCCCATGTGGCCATTTGAGGAACAGCAGATTTTGCAGCAATGACTTCATTTCGCGGCCCTGGTGAACATGTGAACAGGGGTTTAATCAGAGTCTTATCTTTAGCCAATAGCTTATCTTAGCAACAATGGTAGGCCACTTGTGATGTGATGGTGTTAGCCCTACTGTTAGCATTGTTAGCACTGGTAGTTTACTGTGCACGGAGGCTGTCGTCTTCGAAGCACAGCGAACGTCTGTAACATGCATATTTAAATACACACACAGAGTCAGACACCTGTTTTGTAAATCCCTCCCTTCTGCCATCACCAGTGCTGCTCATACAGTGACTGATATTAGGTTGACACTGAATCAGTGTCTGGTCACACTCAGCAGACATAATCTGGAGCCTCAGTCCATGCAGCTGCAGGGCGGCCTCACGCTGCCTTCAGACATAAGGACACAAAGAGGCAGGCTGTCTCCAGCCTCTCACTGAATCTGGAGCTTTCGGCCATGTTTAGTGCTCAACACATAATCTGAATATTTCAGTGAACCTCAGTGAGGAAGAGAGAGCTGGCTTATCACGCTGTTTAGTGGCTATTGATAAATGCTCACTTTTTACTGATTGCAATGTATTTACTTTTTAACACTGCTAAATTTATGTAATACAAAAATGCACTGAGCTGTCGTGATTGGTTGGCATCACGGTCCCTTGTATTTGGAAGTCTGCACACATTTAGACCACGCCCACTCACATCCAGTAGGAGGAGCTCCAATTCTGCCATCTTGACTTAATATTCAAGATGCAATGTCCACAATTTAGTTTCAGTGCACGACTCACAAGTGATAATAAAAAGGAAAGTTTAACCAAACACCTTTTTTTCTTTTTTTTTTTGCAGGAGACTACATACAGGCTTTATGCATACATGGGGTCAGGAAAAAAGAAAAGCATGTGACAGTGTGCAACGCTAATAGCAGTCTCATCCCTCTGCATGCCCTGCAAGGAAAGTGTGGAAGGGGCAGAATAGGAGACATTGTGTTGTGTTTTTTTTCCAGTAGAGTAGGGCTTGGATCCTTCGGCTGAAGGAGCTTTGCTCTCCCCAGACACGCTTCCTGCACACGCAGCAATACTGGGGAACTCAAGCCTGATTGGAGAGGACAGGCTGGTCCACTATTGCCAGCAGAGTGTTCAGGATTCGACATATGCGACGGCATCCTGGCAGGGACATCGGTCCACAGGGCTCTGATTGGCAGCAGGAGCCACCGTGGCTCACTCGCAGGCACACCTGCGACAGGGAGGTTCAGCCAGATAAGGTTGTCTTGATGCTGCCCACATGACACCCAGCCATAATCATACATTCTTCTGAAAGTGCCGCCTGTAACCCGGGGTATATCTACATCAGGCTGGAGGAAATAACTCTTCAGCCGAACATGGCTCTCTCCAGCTCAGTGGAGTGATTGACGGCCAAGTGGGCAGGACAGCCTGGTGGACAAATAGCTTGTGCTTGCATGCTCCTCCACCACAGAGGACTTGTGTCAAAAGCGATGCTTGACACCCTGGCTTTGAAGCCTAATGGCATTAGGTTGTGAGCAGACAGCTGGTTAGAGAGGGGCGCATGGAGCCTAGAGTGCATTATTAAGTGTAATGAATGTCAGTGTACCGAGCTCATCCGACACATCAGGTGCCAATTATAGAGGTGGGCCCTGATTTGGTTCTAAACTCAATGCACAGAGGAGGAGCTCCTTTGGCCTACCTGACATCTGCCTCATTAACTCGGAGGAACGGGAGGAGAAGGCTAGTGACCATCCTTGCCTCCAGGCCTCTGTGGGCCCTCACGAGGGCACAGGGACACACATTTTTCCCTCTGCGCCTCCACTGAGCTCACTCCTTACCTATTATTGATGAGGTGGAGGGTGAATGGAATATGAATGGGAGACAGCCAGAGTGACATTTGGAGGTGATTAGATACTCTTGTGCACCATAGCTGGAGTGTTTGGCAGGGCAGTTCATTCATTAGTCAACACTGAATAGCGCTTCAAATCTTCACGCATAAAGAGGTAAATAAAGCATTCATGGATATCATTGCCTTGGGCAGCCGGAGCAAACACTATTGATTTTTCTGGAGTGTTCTAAAATAATGGTCACAGATGTGTCAAGACATTCATCAAACCGTCTCTATGAGCCAAATCCTCAATGCAGTAAAAAGCCAATATGCTGCTCTGTTCGCTCAGAGTAATCGGAAATCTGTGCCAGTGTTAGTAGTGACAGTTTAGCTACCCGGTACAATATACTCTCAACCAATCACACACACACACACACAGCAACTCTACAAGCACCAGCATTTTTCCTTTGGCAGAAAAACAACATGTGCAGGTTTCTCAAAGTGTGCGTTTCAGGCTCTGGTTTTTCACAGATAGGCTGGACACCGGATAGATTGCACATTGTAATTTAACATCAGGATATAATATATTCTTGTCAACAATGCGAAAAATTCTCCTCAAGCTGAAAAACATTGTACGTCCTCCCAAGTCTGTCTCAAACCAACAAGCCTCAAGGTGCATGTTGTCTACTCTTTCAATAATATGTAATGTACTCACCACTATAAAGCAGACTCTCCCCAGGCACCACCAACTGTCTCACAATATATTCTTGGTCGGCTTGGTGGCACTGATTATTAGGTCGATACATCACAGTGAACAACAGAAACAACAGTGAGAGAAAGAGGGTGACCATGGGGAGTTTTTATAACTGTCTGGATCGAGTTTTATTGGAGGAAGTGTAACAGGTCAGCGGAGAGGTGACCAGAGGATTTGACCTCAGCTGACCACAAGGGACTGTCACAGGAAAGAGACAGTGGAGTGATCTATGTATCGTCTCTGATGTACACAACCCTGATCAAATAACCACCCGTCAACAAGCTAATGGGGGAGGGGTGAGGGTGGGGGGGGCAACAATAGGCTGAGGCACCGGAGATGGAGGCTGAGTGATTTTCACTTTGCTGTTTTGTTCTGACAAGTCAGAGGTTTCTACTGTGGAATATCGCCCACAGTGTGCCTTTGGCAATCAAAGCAACCTCATGTTAATTTCAACAGCTTCAATCAGATTATTCTGTATCTGGAGTTCTGAGCTGTCAAGATGAATGGAACTTTTCTTTCTCTATCTCAGGGAGCGCCAACAATGCTACAAGATTAACTGAACTGTAAAGACTTCAAATCTTACAAATCTTAGAAGAGTAGCTATTTGCTGAGCACGCAACATCAACTGCAGTGAAATGTGACACTAGCAGCAAAATGTAGGAAGGCTTACTCACCTGGTTGATGAATCGGTGGATGACACGATGCCCAGCACATAGCAGAAAGAGAAGAAGAGAAAAAAAAATTAGCACAATTAGCAATGTATCAGTAGCCTTGAGAAAGACAAATTACTGCCAATTTAAAAATATGTCATTTGATCTCATTGAGGTTTTGAGCCTGTGGCGCTAAAACGCTGTGTCCAGGACTCAGCAGCAGTATTCTTGCAATGTGCTGTAACTAGCAACCCTTTGAAAGCCCTTGTTGCTCCATCTTGTGCTGCCTGTTGTAACATTTGTACCATCAGCATTCAGCCACGGTGTGACAGGACCTCTGGAGGTCTACTAGGGCTGTCTCTCCACTGCTTAATTAGAAGGCTTCACCGGACCGGCAGGGGATGGAGTCAGAAGGCTTCCTGTCAGACCTGTGCACCACCACAGTCATATCACTCCACAGAAACGACCACTAAGGCCAACAGCCACTGCTTAAAAGCCTATGTTTCAATGGCCATCACAACCTGTTCGAAATTTTCACCGCACTTTGACAGCAGCTCTCACTCCTTCAAAGACGACACACAGTAAATACTGCATGTCAGACAACTCATGAGTACAGTCTCGTAAAGCAAACTGAGGGATGGAGAGTGTGTGTGGGGTGGAAATCTCCTGGCAACCCAAGAACAGGGAAGATGGAATATACTCAGTGCAGGTTTGCGGGGCAAGGTCGTGGAAATATTTTTGAGGAGCTCTAATATATCAAAGCTACATCGGCATCCCGAGGTGCCTTGGCTGTTTTTACACTTCCTTTTAAAATTCCATCTATTAAATAAAAAGGCCGGTTGAGCCAACTGCTAACAGTTCCCCCACCTGCAAATTCATAGAAGTTTACGTGGCATTGAGGCCAGCCCAGTCTGGAAATGGGATTTTGGGTGGGTCTTCGGTCACGACCTACCGACGGGAGCTGGCTCCCAAGGGCCCGTTGGACAGTCCTGGCCGGTGACACATTGATGTATGAGCTCCAGTTTTTGCTCCCTCTCCCCCTCAGCACAAAGAAGCAGGTGTGCTGATCAGTGCCACTTGATCTGTCAGTCGGATGGATAAAAATAGCCTTGGAGATTGAGCTGGGAGCAGGACTCGCCTAAATCTTTGGTGGAAACTCAATTGACTTTGAAAGGCTCCGAGAATGTTCTTGACCACGGTAAACGAGCCAAAGTCTCGTCAAGGTTGAACGTCTTAAATGTGGCTTTTCAGTTATCTGCCAAGGAGAGCGGAGAAGGCTTGTCTTACCATTAGGTGTCTGTTAGCTTGAAAGGAAGGAGTCCGTTCTATTGATGCGTCACCATCAAATCCACAGTGCACAGAGCAAGTTAGTTATTTTTTGAAAAGAAGAACTCTGCAATAATGGATTGTCTTTGCTGTCTTGCAACTGGCATCACAACGAATATTGTGATTAAAATGTGTCAAACTTGTATTCATGCAATTTACTTGATGCAATATGCAACATGTAAGCATATAAAGCCAGGCCACTATCCAGATTAGTGCACAAGTTTTTTGCTGCTTCCTGCCTTTTTTTCCCTTCCTGGTCATTTACTGTCAGATTTACTCGGCATTTCCTGGGCTATCCTCTCCTGCTGGAGGCTCTGAAAAAATGCATAACTTTCAAGTTTTTCTCTGAAGTTCCTGATCAAGAGAGATTGAGGGCAGAGACTGTAAGATGGGAGCGAAGCTGCCGTGTCAGCAGCTTTCATTGTGGGGCGGCTGAAGAGGCTCTGCTAGTTGTTTGAACAGCAGGCGGCTATTACACCACATGGATGCTCCGAGTAATTAAATGTGCTCTGTTCCCCTTCATGTTCATTTCTTCCTTCTTAATCGTGCCTTAAATCTGCACCGATAGGTTCAAAGAAGTGTTAACGTCAATGTTGTTTGATGAAACCTTTTTCTGCCAAAGTGTGGCAGGAGTGTATTATTGACTTGTCATAGCCTCACAGTTACGGCCAGGCTGATAAAAAGCACTCAAGTGAACATGCGTGTTGGGAAGGCTGTGTGATTAAGTCCTCCATTAAGTCCTCAAGTGAATTAGTTATGTTGTACTTATGTTTCCTTTGACTGGGTTCACTTTTAATGAGCAATTCTCTATTTCATTTCCACTCGACACACTCCTATCTAACGTTGTCAAAGGTAGAAAAATGAGGTGCGAAGGAGAAGCTTGCCTAATTAGCTAGCCACTTGTGGTGGCCCCAACGGCTAACCACAATTTCAAATATTGAAGCTATTATTATGATCACTCTCACTTTTAGTATAAAAGCAAAGCAGTGGGCCATTTAATGTGGTAAGTAAACACCTTGCAGAGCATATTCACAGGGAGATACAGGCTCGGCAGGCGGCTACGCCACCGACTAATAATTACATAGATTTGGCTGCTTTATGCACATGTTAACAAATGAAAGCAGTGGTCATCACCGTCACTAATCTACTGAGACTTCCCACTAAATTGGGCATTAAGAGTCTCCAACTTAAAGTGCTGACTCACTAAGTCCCCGGAGTATTTCATTCACAACTTGAGACACGCTGATCCCAGATCAGCTCAAACAAAAGACAAATATGCTCATATTCCATCTAAGAGGGAGATTAATAGCATTAGCAATAGACCCTAAAATAGTGCAGAGGAGACAGTCGTCTGTTTCCTGTTTGAGAAGAATATGCAAAAGAAAAGGCTGTCATGGGTGTCAAGAGCAAAATGTCTGGGTTTGCCAGGATTAAAAAATATCCAGTTTCCTCGGGCAAAAGGTCCAAGCACTGAGAAAGAAGGATTAATTATGTGCATATGTAAGAGAGTCAAAACATCATTTAAAGAAAGAAAATCTAGCCAAAAGGAGCCACATGAATTGTCTGACGGAAGCGTGTTCCACCCACACCAGTCCTGGAGCGTTTCTATCTAGTGTAATGTCTTCATCACTGCGATGTGCTTGTATAAGGAAAGAGATAAGGAGAGATGGCAAACGTCTTTTGTATGGAAAATATTGTTTGCTTCATCACTTTCATCATACTATTCAGGAAGAATATGCAGGGAAGAAAACGCTGGCTTGGACACATTTTCACAGAAGTAGGAATTAACTGTGAAAATAATTCCACAGTGGAACAGCCTGGGACACCACAGAGCAAGCCAACAGCTATACTACATTGAGGGCACGGGAGCCCTCCCTCCGTTCAACAATACATGGCAAGTGGGAATGAAGATGGCACCAAAATGGAGAGCACTTAATCTCTGAAGTGTTCTGAATTAAGTCAGGGCTTTTGTCATTGGCTTCTTGGCAATAAGTTACATAAATCATGTCCAATAGCTCCTGCGTATTGGAAAGCAACCGTCTGCTGCTTGTTCAGGCTATGCAAAAAGAAGTCGGCATGTTACCCCCCCTGCATGACTGGTCCCGTTTTAAGGATGGTCGGGGAAAGGGGTTGAGGGGGATATTTTACACGCATCATCTAAATTACTGTCAGGGGAGTCGGCGCGGAGGACAGAAAAATCTGAAGGACGCCTGCTGTAATCTCTGCAGAAAATAAATAAACCAAGCATGGCCATTTAATTGCTGCCTCCGACTTGGCCCCTCTGCGGTCTTTTGGGAACTGAGCTGCCGCAGAGCTGGATGGCCATCAGAGCAAAGAAGAAAAAGAGAGGAGCTGAAGAGAGGCGGAGGGGTGGTGGTGGTGGGGGGGTGGTCACAGAGAGTCGGAGGCTTACAATTTAACCTGGCTGGTCCAGCTCCACCATTCCAGTTCATACTTCATTCATAGCCATGGTTTTGCCTTTATATGTGAGAGCACCTCTGCCGCCTCAGGATTCAGTGAACAGAGATCTAGGGGGGCCCGACGCTTTGATAAAAGACTGATATTGCAACGGAGACCGACCCTCTGTGGAGAGGGCGTTGAATGAAACGATAACAGATGAGATATTGATTCAGCGCTGATTACAGCCACACAGATGAATGTCAAAATATTGTCACTGTCTCATTCTTCATTATATTATCGCGGCAGGGACAAAAGGACGGGCCAGAAGCAGATTAATTCCACTGGGAGATATACCAAGCAACGGTTTTCATGTCAAGGTTAGCTAAAGTGACTTTACTGTACATGATGATAGACTTGGTATCAGATTCAATTAAGTGGAACATGTTCGCACAACGGGGCGGCCCTGCAGTGAAATGGGAAGAGTGTGGTCCTAACATGGCTGAGGTTAGAGGATCAGTGTTCTATCAGAACCCTTTTCTATAAATGTAAATGTCCTCAACATGTCCTGTAGGGAAGTTTATAAAGCTTCAACTAAATACTAGCTGTCATTGTTCTGTTCAAATGGTGCAGAGCCATATTGTATATCTGTAGCAGCCATTTCAGACTATAATATATATTCTTTCTTTTGCTAGAGTTACTTTACTGCTAGAGATGCTATTGTACCGCCGCTGTGCTACTTTGTGTTTGCAAACCAAAGGCCTGGGATCGAGAACAATAAGTCTGGATTCCTCAAGAGAGACATGCGACGCAGCTCACAGCCCATGCTTAATACAGGAGCACAAAAACAGGTCATTTATTGAGAGACAATAGCAGCAGTTCTGACCAATTATCAGAAAAAAAAAGCCCCAAACTATGAGACCAAACAGCGGCTGCGAAACAGCCGGCGTGAAAGCAGACATGAGGGAAATATGAAGCATTGTGGAAGCACATCAGACACAATGAAAAGCCTGTGAATAAACATAAGAACATTCTGACAGAAGTTTGAGAAATGATGGGACTTGAAAGTGAGAGTTTGTTCAAAGTATGTTGGGCTGTTATGTCTACTGTGACAAAAATTCTTGCTTTCTATGACCTTGATGGTCAAAGGTTAAAACTGATTTTTGGGTTTTTTTGTCCAATCGTGGGAAGCACAAACATTAGAAAAGAGAAAATTTTTATAGTCTGTACAACCAGTAGTTATGAAGTGACATCATCACTCGTTTGGATTTGTGTCTCTGGAAATTTCATATAAGTCAAATATTCAGTCTTTTTTACGTCTGTGTTTGGTCTCCACCAAATACTGAGGGAAATGCTTGTTTCTTAAGCTGCTAAATGCTCCACTTTTCACCAGCTGGTCTCAAATTGAGAGTGTCTGCTGTTTGGTGCTGAGCAGGTAGTTTCCAGTCGGCATTTAGACCTTCTGGTAATAAAGATATTGCCAGTGGTAAAGAAATTAAAACGCTTGGCTAAAGTTAGGGAAAGATTGTGATTTGGTTAATATATAGGAAATGGTCTTGCATATGAAAGTCTGTAGTGATACGTGTCCATTTACCACCGAGACTTCTACAACCTTACTTTCCGCCTCACTCCATGAAGGGCACACAACTTCCTGAAGTGGCACTAAATGTAAATCACAAGGTGCAGAATCATCCAATATGGATTTAATTCTTACAAGACAAGATATACAACCTGCAAAAGACTACAGATACATATTGTACTAATAAATCTACATGTAGATGCACTCATACACATTCAATATGCAAAAGCTATGGTACGCCCAACACGCTCCAAAATACGCTCTTACATGGCCATATATCATTTTAATTCTGTGTGTGTGTGTGTTTGAGATTACCTCAAGACCATTGCCGCAAACCTTAAAGCACTAACATGTTGACTGTTCTCTTACTATAAAAGCATTTTTCCATTTATCATAATAAACTGAACTGTCGATATCCGCGAACCAAGAGGCAACCAGCCAGAAACACTCCAGCCTTCACAGTCCTGCGACTTCAATAACACAATCACAAAAACTCATTTTCTCCCCTGTAATATTAAGGACGAGGTGACTCCCGGCCTCATTAGTTATTCATTGCCTCTAATGTCCGAACATCTGGTCAGTGACCGCCGGTGATCTTTGCATAACTGCCACTGCCCCGTCTCACCCTGACCACCAAAAAAAATCCATTCAGGCTGAAGTCCAGCAGCCTGCAGGGTTTCTCCTCCAGCAGCTCGCCATCCTTCAGCTGATCAGCAGCCATTCAAGGTAGCCAGCCCTCCCGCCTCCAGCTTATGTACTGGAAATCAGAAGAATCACACACCGGAAATCACTTCAATCTGTATGATAATTTGAGACTCTCGTCTGGGATTTGGCGCATCGGCCCAGTTCGGCGTCTAGAAAGTGTCACATTGGTTGGTGCTTTAATCTACATGATGCAGTCAAAGTAATGTTTATATGGTGCAGCTACCTTCTGTGAAAAACACTCTATAGAATAAATGATGCTTCTAAAGGAATCAAAATCTGCTTTGCTTTTTTTCAATACACACAGGAACCACGCCTCAGAACTGAGGGAGTTTTAGGCAGCCTTAAAGTTCTTTGGCATAATACAAGGATCACATCTGAGGTGAACAGTGATACCATTTCAAAGAATCCCAAGTAAAGGCACAAAGCCAATTGTGTGTTCAGGCAACTGGCAAGAAAAAACTGCCCAAAGGATTCAAATTCTGGAAATGCCTGGAAGCCAAAAAAAAAAAAAAAAAAAAAAGTCACAGAGAAAAGTGCAAAGAAGTGAAGGGTGTACGTCCCGGTGCATCTGCACAAATCTCTCCAAAGCCAAAGCACCTGAGAGCAGGAGGATTTTAGCAAACAAGAAAAGCCCATTTGGACTATCACAGTGCAGCTCTTTCCTCAGAAGAGCTTTCAAAGTCTGCTCGTGAGCAGCTTGCATGTTGGCTGGGAATGAAACTTTAATTATCTTGATGCTTCCTTCACATTCCTTGGTCTGACCAGTGATTTCCCCCCCTCGACTACCCACCACCACCTCCCCTTGGGAGCCAGAGGAAGGCGGGTTAATAGGGTGCATGTTTGACTGCCAAGTAAATTGGGTGTGTTTCAATGGGCTGGGAAATCAAAATCCACATTCTCCAAAAAAAATAGGGTGAATTATTTTAGGAACATTTTTCGTCTGTTCTACAGTGTGTGGTTGGTTTTGCAAATTCAAGGGAAAGCAAATGAGTAGCTCACAATAATGGGTGACTTAAATCTTATTAATCTTAATAATCCTGTTTTATTACATTGTTTTTATTTTCGTACTTTTCTACCAATTGTGATAACTTTGTACTCACTGGCTGAGATTCTGGAGTCTGTGTGTACTGTTGGTCAAAGCTGAACCAGGAAGGTCTCTACACTGTGATGGATGTTTGCAACAGTTTGGGCAATTGGGTAATTTTAATTCAACTCAATTTCAATTCAATTTTATTTGTATAGCGCCAATTAACAACAAAAGTTATCTCAAGGCACTTTACATACAGGGCAGGTCAAGACCATACTCTTTATGATATTACATATAGAGACCCAACAGTTCCCATCATGAAAAAACATTAGACGTGACAGTGCAATTATTTTCTCTTCCAATAAAATAATTTAAATTCTGATGAACTTTTCTGGTTTCCAGGGCTTTCAACCACACCTCATGGTCTTCATCAGTAGAGAGTTTGTGCAGTTGTTTGAAACCCTCTGAGCAAACTCATCCTGGAAAAAGCTAGAAGTTGCACCTTTCGTTAATAGTAGTAGTTAGTACTTTCCAAATAAGTTTGGCTAACCTGGACGATTGTTTGAAACTCGTCTGACGGGTCGTGCTTCTCTCTTGTACAATGTCTTTAGCAACGTTAGATTATGGCGATCAACAGTTCCACATTTTGGGCAATACGCTCATTCCCTTGCCATGAGTTGGATGAGAAAATCGCTTTCACGTCGATTTGCTAACAACAACAGAGACTGGAAATAGTGGGCACCAGCTGGCCGGACTCAAAAACACACCCATCAGCGCCTCGAAAGCTCAGTAAATAAAATATTTTAGCTAAACTGGTACAAAAAAAGAGATATAAAATAGTGAATGTACTTGTTGTTCATCATTGTGCAACGAGGAACAATGGGCGATGCTATGAAATTAAGTCCTACATTGTACTTAACATGAATTATCTTGTAATAGGGTTCAGCAACAAAGAGAGCACAAATAAAACATAGAGTCATAAAGATGTCTCAGGGTTTTTCTTTTGCTCTAATATCAAATGCTATTCAATTGGATTGGGTGTAAACATAAAACCATCAGTTGAAATGCACTTCTTTAGCTGCATGGATATCAGCGTCCTTGGGATTGTGTTATGAAGCAACAGCACCTACTGTATGTACAGGATCATCTTTTGTATTTTCAGCATTACATCCTACACAGCGAGTGTTTTTATTCATGGCTTTCATTACATGCAGCTCTGGAAACCACTTTTGCCCCATGTGCAGCACTTGTCGTTACGAATGGCTGTGTTGCACTTTCCGTTACTGTTGCCTTCAGAGCTCGGGTTCCCAAATCCCCTCCTCTGCATTCCCCGTGCTTTATCATGTCTGGCCCGGCTGTGCAAAGCATATCCAATCGTAATTAAGGTCAGACAATTAGATTCAGCCAGCCGCGGTCCTGGTGACTTAATAAGTATAGACAATTATCTGAAATTAATATGATCGATGCCATTGTCTACCGCTGCTCTGCTCAGTCAGATCTTGGCAGGGCTTCAGGTTATTATTACCGAGCATGCATCCACTGTATTAGTTTGAATAATGACGCTCTCCACGCAGCTGTTGCCGTTTCATCACGGTGAATGGGATTATTAGTTAGAGGTGCTATGTTCCCAGCTAAACACACTCAGCACTCACCGGAGGGGCCGAGGCTGATGGCATCACTGCGAGGCCTGGGCACAGCAGGTGCTATTTGCTCGGTAAAGAAAATTCATAAATAAGCCTCAACCAGGTTCCAAACTGCTGTGAGCAAACTACCTTTATGCCTCAGATGGCAAAGTTGAAATGGAAAGAGGTAGACAAATTGTTGAAAATATGACTCCTCTTTTCTGCTGTGCGGTTTTACATAAGTCATTTTCCTTTTTGGAGAGGATTTTTCAGAACGCTGTGTTGCTTCTTCAAGTAAATCTCAGAGGAAATCACCTTCACAGGTTCGATTATACATTCAGGTTCGGATTTCTGTAGAGCAATTTGCACTACAGAGTTCACTGTTTTCTAGCAGCTTTAGCTTTTGACACCTGTTGTCACACTGTGGTTTTACCATCTGGTACCCAATAACACTTTAAGAGCTATTCCTTGAGGACGGCAACAAAGGTACTGAGGGACATATTGCTGCAGCTGGCTCTGTCTTATAATGAGTACTGTCAAGGATTTGCAGCACTGAACTTTCGCGCCCTGATCTGTGGCAGGTCACCGTCGAGTTCATATCAATAATTCATCTCGCAGCTCGACTCCCTTCCCTGTTATGAAACAAATCTTGTTAGGAAGTCCTGCCAACACTGTCTCCATCTCACTACCCGACCTTATTCGTGACTCTGCTCAGACTGGAAACGAGGTGGAGGGGAGGGGGGAGGTTGGGAAAGATTAGCTGAGTTCATCTACATGAAGCATTTGTTTGGCAGCAGCGACAGGAAGGAAGCTTGAATCTGGTGTCTGATCTGAAGAATGGAGTCTCCCCCACAATGGCTTACTTCTCCTCCCCGGGCTGGAATAGATGAGTTCATGAAAAGCAGATAGAGTGTGGCCCTTGCTCTTTATCCTCGCAGTATGGCTCCTATACAGCCTTCCTCTGGTTTATTGTGAAACAACCTGGAGCTGTCAGAGGCTCAGTGGAGACCCGGGGAGAGGAGGGCAGGGAAGTGGAACGCTGTGCTGGATGGGCTGCTCTGATAAGATCCAGGGAGACTCCTCTCCCTCCCCCTCTGCATCCCCCTCAGCTGGCAGCAAGCAACAGTAACCTTTCCCGTCAACGACAGTTGCTAAAAGCAGCGGGGGGATTTGGAGGCATTATGTTTGACTTCTTTCAAATTAGCACCATTTTTTTTGGTTGTTGTTGTTGTCGTCTTCTCCTGGCTCTGCTTATCAAGGTGGCCGCAATCAGTCAATGCACCGTGAATAATTACACGCCTGGGGATATCGAGCACATGATGAACAGTCTGTAAACACTTTACATAATGCTCAGGTATTCATAAAGCCTAAAAACAAGTTAAGACGTGAACGAATCAAACGCACCACTTGACACTCCTTACAGGAGACTTCAGATGTATCGGGCCTTGATCACACTGCTCCAGTTTAAACGAGATCCATCCACCAGAGTAAAGCAGGTCTAACAGTTCCCCTTATATTAGTGTGCTAATGAGGTCCCAGTGTGATACTTTTTAATGAAACCATCTAGGAGGCCAATTGTCCATAACTAATTATCATATGCTAATTGGCACACCAAAGAGGAGAAAGAGGACTGATTTTGTTTGTCTGCACCTCTCATTTCTTATTTCTCTCTGTGCGTGCATTGTATCAAAAGTCCTTAATGAGAGTAATTATGGGTAAAAGACAGTGCAACTCAAATGTTTCTTTAATATGATTACCACTGTGCTGACAATAAACAACGAGGATATGGCTGCATGTGGGTTTGTAATTTGGAAATGTACAAAATGTTAACATCCAGCTAATAATAACCTCGGGGGCGTACATCGGGGAAAACAATGGCTTTGACTGTTCTCCAGTCAAACTGAAGTGTGATTATTATTTCGATCACAGCGTCTCGCTCTGTGTGCGGTGGTCTTGATAAGCCAGGTGTAACCAATTCTTCTTGCAATATTGCACATTATCCTCATTTGCCACCCCTGGCGCTCCGAAGTATGAAATAAGGTGAAGGAGAAATCTTCGATAGATCCCACTGATCTGAGAAAGAATGAACCCTGATGAATGGAACCATATCGAATTACGCTCAAGTAAAAGAAAACATTGGGTGGTACCTGGCAGTCGACCATATTGGTTCAGTTCTGGTTCAGCGTGCCAGAAAATGGGACAGGGACCACAAACAAATACAAATAACAGCTATTGCTTTAGAGATTGTGGCTGACCAGCTCTGCAAACTGAATATAGCAACAGGTTCCGGTTCAGAGCGCAACACAAAGGCGACGGTCCCGCTGGAGACATGCAAGGAAAGCTGCTATCTAGCGAAAAATACGACATCAAGATTGGCCTCGTCATGGCACCGTGGTGGATATAATCAAACTGGGATTCGCATTGTGTCAAAGGGACGCTTGACGGGCTAACCAAACACCACGGACCAGTTGGCAGTATCGCATGACACCCATTTGTCTATGATCCACGTTATGTCGTCTTGTGTGAAAATCCATACCGTCCCCACTAACCCCACTCTGTCTGAGCGTATACACATGTCCAGATTCTATTAGGCTCATTTAGGTAGTCATTAGGTTTGTGACAATTAGCCATGGACGATGAAACCGGGAGGTAGGACAGAGGTCTCGTGCTGGATCCCCATTAGCTCATTTGTGTAGGGTCATTAGACAGAGTGCGACGAGAGCCACACCAGTTGTTTGCTGCATGGCAATGCGCATCACAGGAGGACCAGGGTCGACTCCGATGGCTGTTTTTTTTTTTTTACACTCAGCAATTGGGGAGATTTCAATGTTAATGATTATGGTGCACAGCAATTCTTGCGAAAAGCCATTAGAAGAGTCAGGGAATGCTCAGTGAATTCTTAGTAATCTCCAGTGAGCAATTCCCCGCAGTTGGTCCGGGCAAAATGATTTTCGAAAGGTTTCTTCCTAGGTTGTTGAACAACGCGAAGTCATCGGATAATGTCAGAGATTGAACTAATGGCCATGTCTGATTTGAAGCGTTTATATGGAGAAACAAGAAGGCTTCTCGGGGTACCTTTACGGCGCGTGACAGCTCATTAAATCAGAGGAGTCAACACGCAGTACATCACCGCTCAATTACATTACCAGAGACGCCTGTGAATTACCGCACACTGCAGTGAAATGCATTAAGCTAAAAATAGAACGGGAGACGTGCAAAAGTGTTTGGGATATTTGGAAAAACTAATGACCCGTGCTGCCTCCAATGAGCATGCTCATTTAAACCCTGAAAAACACTGTCAGTGTACTTGTTCCCCACAGCAATACAGGCTTGTATGAGCTTGATGGATGGCAGCTTTTCATTGGCAATCTATCATGACGTGTCAATACATTCCAGGGAGGAAAATAAGTTTATTTTGAGATTGCTATGTAATGGAGTCACTCATTGAGGAACGCAGTGGTGGACCGTTATGACTTCACCATCTCCTCAACATCAGGAAACCTGCTTCCAATGGTTCCCGTTTCTTCTCTCCCAGTAGTACTGTACCCACGCCTCCACCTGGACCCGCTGATGTGGAGCTGTGGTTTCCGAGAACATATTGACCGGCCAATCTGAGAAAAGGGCAGAATTTCAAACAGGTTCCTGAAAACCGGAGGCTAAAATCATCCATCACCCTGGGCTGCTTCAAATGCAGACATCAAAAAAAGCTACCTTATGGATTGATCTTGGTGATCATATAATGGATTTTGCCAGTGCCAGACTGACGGCTGTAATGGGTTTCTATGCCGGCCGGCTATCGGAAGTCTGTCAGTTGCACTGACTCTCCACAGAGCGCTCCATGCATTTGCCTGAGGCTCCTCATACCTGCTCTTGGGGGACCATATACTAAATTGACTTCAGAAGCACTCAAGGAAACAAGAGAAAGAAACATCAGCATCTCCTGTAAGCAGAAAAAACACCACGCCTTGACATCTTTTTGTAATTTATAACTACCTGGCACAGAGGCTGTTATGTAGATTTTCTGCCCAGCTCAATATTTACAGCCAATACTCTATGTTCTCCAAGCTCTCCACAGAAAATGACCATATTTAATGACTTACTCCCAATTTGATACAGAATGTTCACTGAGTCAACAGCAGATAACCGCAGGCTGTTTTGCATTATAATGAATTAGTTACATGTGAATCAAATTAAGCAAATGGAGCACATGACAGAATTATGTGAACGGCGTTCTTGAGATGGAACAATTTCCTTTGCAACTCTAAAGACTGATTTTCCAGTTAAGTGAGCGGCTGGTGCATTTGTCCTGTTCATTGACAGTAACCCGTCATTTGCAGCACTTAATCTAGCCGAGGACAGAGCGCAGCTTTCAATTAACTCGTCAAATAAGCCAAGTGACACATCCATCATGTGCTTGGCTCTGGCACACTGTGTTTTTTTCTGCCCCCCTCTCTTTAAAAAAATTCAAACTGAAAATTATGTTTCAAACCAAAATGCTGGAAAGAAAATAAGCCTTATCAATCTGTATTTCATACAAAGAGTTGACACCATATCATGATCATGCTTTGTGTCCTTATGTCCTTCGTTTCCTAACTGTGGCGCATGGAGTTGCTTGCTGTCTTTGAGTTTGACGATTTTTTCATGACTTAAAATTGAAGAAACCGTAGTGGTCCTACTAGATGTTGCATATCGTGTACATCAGGAGTATTCAACTAAAATTTAAAGAGGTCCAGTTGGAGAAAAGTTTTTAAAGTAAAGGTCCGGAAGATCATAATGTCTCTATGTGATATATATTTAAATAGTCTAGTAGTTGTATCAACATCTGCCTGTATTGAATACCTGACTGTCAAATCAAATGAATTCAGGACAATTTGAAAACTGTTTGACAATATTAATTGTCAATTGAGATAGAACTAAACTTAAATGTATGACTGACGATATGTATATTGTTCTCTCATTTACTAAATAAAAGTAGGGCTGCATTTCAAAATAAGAGACAATAAATACAATGTGAAAATTGAGCATGCTCAAATGAAGTGCTTAACTTCAGAAAAATAAAATGAAGGGAGGAAAGACTTGAATTTCCCCCTTGAATTTCTGAAATGAGTCAGTCCATTCCGGATTAAATGCTCTATTTTCACTGTCCACTTTTTTTTTGGAGGGAGCCATTTGTTCCTTATTATTCTCAACTTTCACCATCTCACTTGTCTTTTTCCTCAACTTTCTCTGTATGTCATGTGTATGTCTCGCTTTGTTTTCTACATGTATCGCCATCTTTCTTTTTCTTTCTACCGTATTTTCATGTGTAACTAAAGACTACAAAAGGTTAAAATAGAAGCGACCCATCAGGTTTTAAATCATTACTTTCTGTTTTGGTTGTAGGGCCGGATCCTTATGGGACAATTTCTGGGTCCGGACCCGAGCCGCGGTCCACCTGTTAGTGACCTCTGGTGTACATCATCATACATCAATCATACACCTGGAGGAGCCAGCACCTTGGATTACCAGTGCCACTGAATACTACACACAGAGACTCTACAGACAGCTCTGCTCAGTCCAGCTGGACTGTGAAGCTCGCTGGCATGCTACAACAGGGAGCTTCGCCTCTTTCTGTAACAGCTCACATCCCCCCTCCATTAACCAATCAGGTTGACCTTGGCTTGGCAGCAGAGGGGGTACAGCTCTCACCTTGAGATGGACAGAATTCCCTGAAATCTGTGAGGCTGCGTCCTCACTACCCACATGAAAACCTGCCTTATCAACAGCCCCGGCATCAAAGTGTCAGGGCTCTATTGTAGCATGGCTGCCAGCCACCAGTCCCATTTGGTTGGTGGGGGCAAAAAAAAAAAAGGTGAGCAATAAGGTCTCGGCCTGAGGAATAAAAAAAGGATGAGCTAAATAAATAAGTGTAGGTGCTGGGATATTAATATTGTCAGGAGTGTGTGGTATAGGCTGGCTCACCGACATACAGCACAGCGGAGCCACAATTAGATCCACTCATCTGCTCTGCCTGATGTGTGGGCACAGAGCAATCAGTGGCACCTGCTGAGACGAACTGGGAGACTAACAAAGTTTCACCTAATGCCGCAGACTTTATTTGAAAAACTGCTTGAGTCAACGATCCGCTGGAGGATGAATCCAAGTTGTCTTACATTAATGTGAGGCGGCTAAGTCAGCCGTCTACACACACAAACAAGCCTCCATGCAGACACTGTTGCACTCATCATCATCAACACCACATTTAGCAGAGCACTGGACTGAATGCTGATGGTGGTGTGACTGGATTAGTTTCCATAATGAAAAAAAAAGTGCTTGTTTTTCTAAGTTACAGTGATTGTATCATATGTTTAAATATGATAAATGAACTCTATTGATCGATTGATTGATTTGGCAGGACCTGGCCTTAACATCTGGGATTATAAAAACTCCACCAGCCCCTGTGTCTGAACTCAAATTAGCTTTAAAGCTATGTTTCATGTCAACACATCCATAGTTGTAATAGGACGGATTAACACTCACACTCTAGTCAGTAATTTGCAAGAATCAACACAGACAGGCTGGAGTGATGTGGGGAGGTGAAACAGACAGATGTTGTGAAAATAACAGGTAGGTCAGTTATTGTGGTTTAGCTGTTGATCTGGTTCACAGCTCTCTCAGTTATGTCTGAGAGGGGGTCTGAGGTTGACCAGCACTGATTAACCCCAGAACTGCCACCTCATCCTGAGCACTTCAGTAAGTGTTCCATCCACTACTGACAAGAGCTCGGATTTTAGATCACTCTGAGCTGTCAAAGCTGCCGGACACACAGATGGCAGAACTAACAGGGACTACTGTTCAACCCGACTGACCAGGGTTAAACTCATGTGTTATGGATGATACTTCTATGGAGATTTTTTTTGCACGAGGCATCGAGTTTTTGAATATGCAGTCTTGTGCAGATGTTCAGTGTCTTTCAATCTGACTTTCACACCGAAATCTGTAATTTAAAATTCAAAGTCTCAGTTTGAAGCCAAGGACGATAATAATCATTGGCTGTGTAAAAATATCAATACTAGTGCAAAGTTATTATATGTGTGTTTTCCAAATGAATGTCAAGTCTGGAAGTCTTTTATTTTAGAAAACTGTTTATTGCCATTTAGCAGGCGGAGCCGAGTCGTCATTTATCAAGGACAGATCTCGTCTTGACTCCACTGAGCACAAACAGCTAGCAGCATATGTTTTAATACTACACAGATGAAGTTGGCAAAAGCTGCAAAACAGGCAGGAAACAGCATTCTTTTTGACAAAGGAGCGAACTCCAAATGCTGATGAAGACCGTGAGCTATACGACTATTAGCGTTTTCCGAAAATGTTCGACTATTATTTTGACGACAAGGTCAAGAATGAACTTTCACGCTCAACACATGTGCGTACTTTTGATGCTGTGTTAAGTTTTAGCATTGAATTAGTTCTAGAACAAAGTTGTGTGACTGAAGATAGAATGGAATACGCAGGTCCTTGTCAGTAAAAATAATAAATACTAATATTCAAGCAGACAAAGCAAGCCCTCACTCAGGGCTCTGCATTGGGCCACAGGTTCACTGTGTGACATTTGGTTTGCAATAATGTGATTACTTGTAATTTTGTTGGGGAATATGGGAACAACTGGGGGGGCATAATGTGGGTCCTGCCTCACCACCTGATCACGAGATCTGTGAAAATCTATCTTCCTTATTTTTTCCGCTACTATGCTAACATGTTGCAAAATCCTAATTTATTAGCAATCAAATTACCTCATAGCGAACCTTGGGCTGTGTATAATATACTGTACACAGTGAGTGGTGAGGAGGGAGAACACAAGGTTAATCAGGTCCCAGCAGCTCGTTTTTGCCCCGGGGCCCCGAAGCTGGTTAATCAGGCCGTGACCATATGCATGCTACACTTGCATGTAATCTGATCAATCCAGGAAAAGGGCTTCCCATAGACAACCTTGTGTAGTATTGATGAATCAATCCAACTGCATCACATTCATCATAACAGAAGTGGACGACCAGTTGGTGTCCGCCTGACATATCGGCAAAGACATCAGTCCAGTCCCGGCAGACAGGAAGATGTACAGTCAGAAAACCAGCACTTTATCTTGAGTCATCAGTCAAAAGTTTCATCCTCTCATTCAGTGGTTTATTATTTTCTACATTGTGGATTAATACTGAAGACATCAGAACTATGAAAGAGCATTTCAAACAAAATGTGTTAAACAAAGCAAAATAAGTTTTATATTTTTGATTGAAGTAGCCACAACCCTCACGACACCTTTACACATTAGTGCCATCAGCTTCATGAGGTCGTCACCTCCAGTGGTTTTCTTTCATTATTATTCTCTCCCACAAGTGGATAACAGAGATTTTTATAAAACAACAACAGAAACACAAAGATATAAAGAGATTTTATTTTTTTTTAAAGGGTGCGTGGGTGAAGGTACCAGTCATCATGGGCTGTGTGGAGCAAGCATTACGAGGGTTATTTTGTTCTTTTTAGTTGCCATATTGAGGTGGTGGAGAGAGGGATGAGCTCCTGATGAACCGCAGGAGAGGAGACCAGGTGTTCTGCAGTGGATCAGACTGTTCTCTAGGGAGGAAACCAGTGGTTTATTCTAACTGAGAAATGTGATTTTCTTAGCCACAGATACTACTATTGACATGAAGGTTGAGGATGTTGCAGGACTGTAGGAGGGATGGAGGGGAAGCAGGTGTGTGCAGAGCCAGGATGCATGGAAGTGGCTGTCCACTGCAGAGGGACAGTGTGTGCAGGTGCTGCTGTCTCTGAAGCCCATATGGTACATTTTGTGTGTGTGTGCACTCTGTTGGACCTTGTATGGAATTAGCTGATTTTTGAGTTATAGAACACGAGGGTATATTGTTGTTGCATATGATTTGCCAATTTATGTCTGACTGATGTTACAGTAAAGCTAAAATGAAAAAACTACAGGTGGCATATAACGATACCTTTAGAATCCTGCTCAAGGTACCAAGATTTACAAGCAGGAGTCAGTTGTTTATAAGCAATAATGTTCCCACTTTTTATGCTGTGTTCAGAAATTTTATGTTTAAATTTATGCTGAGGTTATCCAATTCAAAAAATGAGCTGATTCAGGCCTTGGTGGAGCCTACATTACACAAGATATTCCCCCTGTCTTTGGAAGCATGTGTTTTACCTATGTGTGTATTTGTATTTGTTGTCTGCATCTTTTTTCTTTTTTTTTCTCTTATATGGACCAAACTGCTCTGAAATAAAGTTGAAATGAATAAAAAATGATGTGTGTTCGAGTCTGAACCTCTGCTCTGAATTTCCATTTGCCTATTAGTTTTATTTGCCTGTAAGTCTGCAAGAGTAATTTTTGAGTTGAAATGAACACAGTTTTAGAAGTAAGGGAGGAGTAAAGATGTGGAAGTGTGTATTGGAATGCTGTCAGCTGTCAGCTGTATGTAGTAGCAGTCGTGGGGTAGGTTGTATGCTTGTTTGAGAAGGTTAAAGGTCAATAGCGATGTGTCTTCTCAAGAGTTAATTAGTGGAATCTCATTTCATTTTCATGCATTTGAGACCATGAGTTTTAGTATATAGTAAATGGCCCTAATCATCTACTGTAGTTGTCCATATTAGGCATGACAGCCATTTTTATTGTAAGGTATCTTCAAAAGCAAAAACCATCAAACACATGGTCTCATTAATCCAAATTTGAGATTCTTGGTTCCGACCGTCGTTGTGAGATACGGAGAAAGTGACCGGATGGTATCTGCGTGTGTGCTTCCCACTGTGAAGCGTGGAGGAGGAGGTGTGATGGGGTGGCGATGCTCTGCCGCTGACACTGTTGGCGATTTACTCAAACGTCAAGGCGCATGGAACCAGCATGGCTACCACAGCGTTCTGCACAGACATGCCATCCCATCTGGTTTGCACTATGCAGGACCATCATTTATTTTTGAACATGATGAAAAACACACTTGCAGGCTATGGAAGAGCTTTATGGTCAGGTTGCAAAGCCAAAGGTGACTACTTTTAAGAATCAAAAAATACAAAACATATTTTACTTTTTTTCCCCTTTAACATATATATTCTCTAGGATTATTTTCATATAAACGTTTTATACATATGGATATTTTATAACTATGTTTATACTGCATACTACATATTCTTCTTTACAGACAATTGAGAATGTTAAAAAGGGGGGGGGGGGCAGAAGAGAGGGGGATTGAAGTTATAATGGTTTTATATCGAATCTGTTTTTATCTTGTTGGATTACTTGTAAACATTGGCAATGTTTTGATTGTATGCAAAACCTCTGACAATAAAAAGAAAATTGCAAAAAAAAAAAAAAACCTATATTTTACTTTGTTTCCACTTCGTTTGCATATTACATAATTTAATTTCAACATAATGTGCTCTTCATTAGTTTTGATGTCTTCAGAATTGATCCACAGTGTAGAAATGAGTAAAAAAATGGAGAAAAACCATTGAATGAAACGCAGCGTCTACACTTTCAACTGGTACAGCATATATGTATTCACTCTCAGTATGAACACAAGTGCACTGTAATAGGCTCTGTGATACCAGAGTCCACTGCGCTCTCAAAATTCAACAGTTTCCTGAAGAGGAGCGAGCCACGGGTTCGTCCTCGGAAGTGAAAACGATGATGTCTGCGGCACGAACTCTCTTTGCTTCAGAAAAAATGACTGAAGGATGACTCTTCAGTGGGCAGCACAAGCTGTTGAAGCGGCGCCATTAGAGTAATAATCTCCCAATGCAGGACCTTCTGGAGCCTCTGACACCTCCTCTTACTCATTATCCCCTCACTGATTTTCTCTGGTGGTGGTCCGCGGGGTCCGCATCCTTCTCTCTAAATTGGGAGACTTGGGATATCTGCGAGCCAATTCCGCTTTGATGTTTCATTTAGAAAAGAGCCAAAGAGGAAGTGACATCCCAGTGGAGAATATTATGCTAATCTCGAAAATGTTAATTAGGCCCAAAGGGTTAATTTCTTCTACTTTATCAACTCTATACTTTAATCTGTCTCTCAGTTAAAATGCTTATACTGGAGAATGCTTAGAAATAATCAGTGTTACCAATTTCGAAAACACTACTTTTCCTTCCTTTTAGCTAAAAGTTCCCTTAATCCTCCTTCTTTGAAATGTAATTGCCACAATCCCACATCCAAGAGGCTCCGTCGTCAAGCCACAAAATAACATAATCTTCTTTAACTTATCACATAAATTCAACAACATATTGCGGCGTGTCGTCCTGTAGCATATCTTCGTGGTACGAAATACGAGATCAAGAAAAAGAGAAGGTCAAGTATTATCGCTGCCAAAGAAATAAACAAATAAATCTGATATTCATTCTGGAAATCAAAAATAGATTCAGACGCCAACAACTTAATTACATTTAATTCGGTGGAATCTCCGCTGAGATGCATCAAAGAAAACCTTAAACGGATGAAAATGAATATACGCTTATCTTGCATATTTTCTCTGTACATGTGGAAACAATGAAGGAAACGCTCTTCAGTACAATGTCAGCAGCAAACAAGCATGTAACTCAGCAGCAGCCAGGGCCATGTTGCATGTGAAACTCTTAATTAAATATACAGTGCTACATGTGCTTAAGGGCGAATTTGCCTTCCAGCTTGTTTGAAGAAAACCAATGACGGAATGTATCATCCCCTACCGGCGTCTTCATTCACCTGCACATTTTCCACAAACCACAAACCCAGCCTGTCCCTTTCTGCCATTTCATTACAGCTAATTCCCCCTCTGGGAAAAATGGGAGGGACGTCAAAGCGCAGGGCCCCGTTTCTGAGATGTGGGAAAAAGAGCGAGCGGCTCTCGCTATTCACCCTGAGTGATGAACAATGTCCTGACGTGGCAGGTAACGGTTATGTATCGCCCCTCTTCCTATATGTGACACGTTGAAATGATAGGCGTTACGGCAGCGAGTGATGGATTCTGAGCTGCGGCGGGAGCTCACATGCAAAGTTTGAATTATAGAGTGGGAATTCATCTCAAGGTTGGTCTAAAAGTAAAATTGAAGGGGTGTGGAGCACGAGCGCTTCAAGGTTATTTTCACATTAATTCATTTTCCCAAGGTCTTGTTTTAAAGCCACAGTCTGCAAAGGCTAAATTAAACATCTATGTAATTATTTAGAATAATAGGTTCTTTGAATTCCAAAGCTAAATTTCTATTATGTGCTGTTGTGTCTTCAATGGAAAACAAGAATCTGGATTCATTTTGTCAGCCGTGGCGAGAGAGACTTGTTTTTAGAAGCAAGACAAACTTCAAGTCAGATGTTACACAGGACAACATACAGTCCACACACACACACACACCTGCAGCCAATAACACTGATTTTGCTAATATATTTTCATATTCCAGTGGATAGAAAGAGGTACAAGGGAACTCAATGGACAGATCTGTGCAGCAATAAAAGAGAAGGTCAACTGCCTTATAATACTAAATTATTTCACACAGTCAATGAAAACAAAAATTCCCACTTTTATTGGATCGGAATGATTCACACCAACATGCAGGAAACGGCGACGGTCGATCAAAGGGGCCGATGTGAGGAGAGGCAAATACAAGGTAAAGCATATACAGAGTGGGAGGGTCTGAGCCGCCGTAGTCTGCCATACTGGTCATCATCACTGCACCGACCGGAGCTATGAGTGCACCCAGACAACCAAACACACCTCTCATGCTTCTAAATCCAGACATGGAGTGCGCTTTCATCCATTAAAAATGATGACTGAGGGAACCAAACCGCCCCTTTTTCCACCACCGCTGCCTAACACTATAATATGGTTAAGCGGACATAATTTGCACCTGTCTCTTCCTGTCAATTTCTAAAGAGGGTTGGAGTTGCACTCAGGAAGAGAAGGTAGCATCACACTGCTTGTACTTCCCCCCCCCCACTCCTTTCCCCCCTCTCTCTGCAGCACTCAGCTGTAACTCACACTGTAATTCTCCAGGGGGAATGTAGAGGTTCAGTCCAATGGCAGCAGAGGGGAAAAACCAGCTCTGCTTCTTTAATGTCACTTCACTTGGCACTGTGGAGCCTAATTGCTTGACTTGGCCACTTTTTTGTAGATGTGTCCTCACATTTCGAGAAGAACATCTATTTAGACATCATGGCTGAGGAGCTAATTTCCAGACCTGCAGGCACAGGGCATCTAACCCAACTCTATACAAAGATGGTGGGTTATTTCTGCCAAGCCCAGCCTTAGGGATTGGACCCTAGCCTTTGTGCTTTTTAGGTACACAGATCCCTATCCCCCTAATTGATTTAGCCTGAATCTTTAGATGCAGAGCCAGGAACAGTGTAGCACGGAAAGGCGGTTGATAGAGTTAATTAGTAGTAACTGTTCCTGGATTAGTGATAAAAGCTAAGGAACCATTTAGACAAAATGCATAAGCCAATTCACAGAGTACAATCCATTAAGTAAGTAGTGCACCGTGCTGGAGTATTTTCTCATGTAGTGTTTATCTTGGCAATTAAACTCCTTCAATTGTCTTTAGAATTGGAATTCCCCAGAACAGCTATATCATACCAGGCCGCCCGCCTATACATTAACATCCCCTGTTAATTATACGTTTATCAATTTCCACAGTGAGACAATAGATCCTTTTTCTATGCCGACAAATGCTTTCTCACAATCAACTTAATTAATGCTAGAATCACACAATGCTACAGTTTTTGGTTCACACAGCACTTAATTGCAGATTGGAGTTTTAGGTATCCAAATATTTCTCATGAGCAGAAGCTGCTCCGGAGGCAGAATTCATCTCTTTGTTTTTGTTAAACCTCAACGGGCTCGGTTATTTAAAGAGCGAGTTAGAAAGCTGGCAGGGTTGAATGGCACAGTTTATTCTGACTGCAAAATAGACATTTTAGTATAAATACGGATGCATCTAGGAGCCTGACATTTACGAACTTGGAAGGTCTTCAAGTTGCATTCAGTGCCTTAAGTACACAGAGGGGACGTGTGGGTCTATAGAGAGACGAAATCTGGATGTCACCTCCTACACCTCGCTGGCTTCTGTCAATCAACAACAGCCATTCTCTGTGGCTATCATAAAAAAGTTTCAGCTACAATGAAGTTATAGTTATAGTATACAGTATCATCAACATGCTCCTCCTCGTCTGTTTCTTGCCACTTGTCGCTCAATTTCTCAAGATTTTTGGTTTTAAATGAATGTTAAAAACAGAAATATTAAATACAGGACAAAATTAGATGGTTTTTCAAGATGTTCCAGTGAGCAACACGACATAATGTGGAGCAAAGTTATGTTATATGAGGCTGGATTTTTTGTTAATTCCGTTATTGCAAATGTATTTTAGATAAGATAACTTTTATTGATCCCCCTTAGGGGAAATTTACTTGTCACAGCAGCAGAACAGGCAAACAGTAACTCAAAAATAAATACCAGTAAGTGGCTAATTAAGAAATAAGGCAGTAATAAAAAACAAGAAACATACATACTGTACATTTTGTTTTCTCTTTGGGAACTTGGATCCAACGTCAATATTGATTGACAACGTCATTTCAAGATGTAATATCACATGATGTTCACATTGCATTTCTGACATTAGTGTAATGAACTTGCTTGTGATTCTGAAACCCGGCTTCATGCTCTGTTGGCTCTTTCTTAGTATTTAAACCTGTACATGATTTATCCATAACCTAAACAACTGTAATGGCCAGGCCAGATTTTTCTGGCACTATTCATAATAATAGCTCTGTTTTGTAATCTCCACTGAGCTTTGCCATACTCAGCCACGAAAACTACAGTGTTTTAAGTCCCTTTGATGCCCACTGAGGCTTAAGCCAACCATTATGATTATTACTACACCCAAACAGCTCTGCCTCAGTCTGCCAAAGCCATTCAGACAGTCCTCAGATGGTGAAAGGAAGTCGCTCACACTGACAGATGTGACCCTGTGGGAGTCATTTCCATCAGGGCAGCACACATGTTAGACACGTACATACTACTATTCTACAGTCAAAGGAGTAAAAGTCTGTACTTATGTAAACTAATTACAATAATGGCGATCTATATTTGCACTGCTGGAAAAAAAAAAATTCAGCCTCATTTTTCTTCACTGTCAGGGTGCAGTCTGCAGAGAGCAGTGGGAGCTGTGAGCCACCACAGCCCACTTTACTCACCACAAATACCATTAGAAAAATGTTGCTCTCATCATTCAGATCCCACTGCATGGCCCGCACCATGACAGGCATTACACCACAGTGACTAGCGCACAACCAGGGGGATTAAAGTCAACTGGACAGCGGCTGCACTGCTTCTTTCATCTTTAACAAATCACATTAAAATGGTACTTAACAAACTGTGGGTTAGAGCAAACTTCTGAAGTAGCTGTTCTAAAACATTTCATCAAGTTTCCCTCGGCTCGCAGACAACAAACGGCTGAAGTACAGAGAGCACAGTGATAAATCTCTGTCACTTATCCACCACGGCACCAAGGGAGAATTTAAAATCATTTAAATCTGAGGTCAAGAGGTTTTGCTCCATCTCCCCATCACTGCCTCTGTCTGTCTCTCCGGTAAGAGAAACAGGAGCATAATAAAGCGGCCAATGCACAGGAGGAATATTAGACTAATGAAAAGCTCTTTCCTGCCTTGGCTGCTGGCCCATCTTGTGTACCGCCTTGCGTCTACCATTTCACAGCATGAAGCTGTGAAATGGAATTCCGTTGGCAAAACAATAAAGCAGCCCCCCATGACTGTGCGTCATGCACTTTAGCTCCAAGAAAAAAGCAGTGGCAAACAATGATGACTCAAAGGGAAGTGCAAAGTGTAATACTGTATGTGCATATAGAATCAGTCAGTGGTAAGCAGCTCATTTCGAAGTGGCACAGTGCATTATTCTGCCTGCCTGCAAAGGACCGGAGTCCTTCTGTGCTGCCGTGGTGTTCCAGCAGCATCTTGGTTTTTATAATGACATAAAGGGCGGTGGGCACGGGCAGCAGGTCCTGGAACATCCTGACATTGTGGATGATGGGAAAGGTGGTAAGTAGTAGGCCGGCCAGTTTGGAAATATGAGCAAAAAGCAAACCCCTGCTGATCATGAGGCAAAGCTGACAAAGTGGCCCTGGCTGTGGCCCCCAGCACACGAGGTGGAGCTACCCCCGGGCAGGGTAACACACAGCAGGAGCCGGGTAATATTAAGGTAGACTTACAGGGAGTGTCATTTGTTACTCCACCCAAAGGTGTCACTGTACCCCAAGCACCACCTTACATCTCATATGAAAACATGCTTTTAGTATGTCTCCATGTTCCTTGTGGAGGACAGTAAGTTAAAAATGACTGCATGTCACCAAAACACCTCAAACTACTGCTTAAACACTTGTGTTTTAAAATCAACTCAATTTTTAACTTACACACAATATCTGCATAGATTTAGCAGCCCATAAAATGTGGTTTCTGGTATGGCAGCCATTTTGGAAAGACAGATCTTCTGTTTCATTTTAATGGATCCCAACCAATCAGATATCACTGGAAAGCTCAAGGTGTCCTCTACACAGCACAGCAGGTTTTATCCATGTAGCTTGTTTTGTTTTTGAAATACAGAGGACAAAAATGCATCTGGGTTCTAAGGATAAGACTCTTAATTGTAGACAATACATTTATAAAAACAACTTATATTAGCCAGACTTTGGGGCCTTAGACAGGTTACTCCACATTATAGGGACCTAATGGAAAACTCCTGGTCTCTACGTGGTCCTGCAGGCCCCTTTTTCACCACACTGTCTCAAGAGCTAAGAGCCTCAGTAACTAAATCAGGAGTTGAATCAGGTACTAACTTCTTTTGTGCACTCCTGTTTGTGTTTCCAGCTTATCTGAAAAGTATTTCAGATAAGCTGGAAACACAAAGGCTAATAGAACAAAATGGAACAACAGACTTTGTCTCACATAAAACTGTGCAAATTCATAATGAACACTGAACAACACCGTGCCTTTGAAAATCACTTGCTCAAAATCTCAATCTGTGGCAAAAACTTCTCCTGACATGCCCTCTACATTTGAAGCATCTGAACAACTGCAGCGGCTGTGAGATAAGTGACTGCACCCTATAATCTGACCATCTATGAGGAGCCATGTCACACTGATGTACAATGCAGCTGTCCACTCTTCCAGCTGAGATGTGCAACTTCACAGGCACAAACCACCGGGCTTGCAATCCTTACGTTAATAATAGTTTCTTGTCGAGCGAAAGCATTGGCACAGCAATGCATCATGTCTTACACAATGTGTGCCATTCCAGATCTCAGCGGTGCAGCCTTGGCACTTCTGCTGTTTTATTAGGAATTATCTGCAGTCGATTAATAAATGTCGCGCCGGCTGAGTCCCGCGGGATGAGGGACAGAGAAGCACGCCCTGAAAATGGAGGGGTATCCATCATGTCTGCCAGTCAGGACGCCGCAAAGTGCCACTGCCACCCAGGCTCACGGTGCGCATGAGCGAGGCAACAGCGGCTAATAAGGATGAAACTGCGAGCGCCTGGAAACGAGCCAAGAAATGTTGGAGACACTTTTATTGCTTTGCCCATTATGATGCACAAACACTTAATTAGTCATCATCATTTCACCTATAATCAGCAAATGAATTTCGATAAGATTGGCACAAACTGCATTTTTTTTTTATCATTCAACCGAACTGTAACATCACAGAAACGACTGAGAGACTTTAAGAGGGTCTGACTGTTCAGTTATGGCTTCCAAGTTTGGAGATATGCACATCCATTTTGCTGAGTCTTTTCAGGAAGTGAATAGTAAGTGCTAATAGATGTCAAGTATCAGCCCCACTGGCACATTTGATTACAGTGAAAAGGGGTAATTTGCAGTAAAAGTTTAAGCATCCATCTACAGGCATGTCGAGACTTAAAACCAGAATTGAAATTTATAAGCGTAAAAAAAGTCCCACAAATGAATTGGGTCTAAATCATCCGAGAAGTCTCGCAGGACAACGGTAAAGCGAGCTGTTTTTCTGACATGTCATGAATAAAAAAAGCCTGTGGGCTCCTAACGGCCTGTGGCCTACTGCAAAAACAGAAAGCTCAGCGCTCGTTTTCCCCCAGTGCTCCAGTAATAGGCCAGTGGAAAAAAAAAAATGTAATCACTGCACTTTGTTCTCCCCAGTGATATCATTTCTTCTTATTACTTTTCACCCCCTTCGCCTCTCAGGCCACCATCAGAATCTCATTTGATCGTATTTACATTTGCTCCGGCTTCGAACCCCGGTGATGCTAAAAAGCAATTACTACTTCAAGTTTCCGTCTGCCAAAGAGAGCCACACAAGATGTCCTTGCCAAAGTGCGGAGGATTCCCACCCTGTCTGCGGCTGACATTTAAGCTCTTGTCTTCTTCTGTGAGCACGGTTCACTACATTTAGAAGTCGGGGGGGGGACTGATTATGACAAACATGGCCTTTAAAAGAGGCCTTTGACCAGGGACAATCCCAACAAAGTAAAATTTATCAGAGTTTAATACCACAGCCGCTCAAAGCCAAAACAACAGAGGGATATGCCATTTATAAAATTAGAACGCCATCGGAAATCTCCGTGACTGTCTGGGCGGGAACCTTCATCAACCTCATGAAATGTAACTCAAAGTCAGAACCGTAAATCGTGATGAAAGTACTGACCTGCACCAGCCCAGATACTAAATTAAAAGGGCACTCTGCTGATTTCACACATCAGATTCAGTTTGCTAATCATGAGGAGTACGACTGAGAAAAACCATTGTGTAAAGTCTCAAAGGCTTCGTGCCCTGTTGTTTTCAACACCGAGTCATTTCATCATTTTATTAAGTCACAATTCAATTAACACAACCCTGCAGAAAAAAAATCATAAAAATGTGATGATGCAAGTGTTTGCAACAGCTGCTGGGTGACGCAACCGCTGCAACCATGAAGGACGCCACCATGAAATTGGAAAACCTTAATTTTATTTCCCCTCATTGCCACGTCCATACTATTAAATGTACACTCTTAAGCAAGCCTGTTCCCATTGATTGTGTTGCTTTGCAAATGGAGATTCAATTACGCTGTTCTTCCAAGTGAACGCAGCGCAAACGACACAGACCTATCAATAGTAGGCAGCTCGGGGGACAGATGCAGCCGAGGATAAGCCAGATAGCCGGACCTCCTTTGCTGTGCACTCTTTGTTAAATTACCCAAGGTTAGTGCAGCGTACTAAGGGCGACTAAAGCAATTAGTTTTCCACCAGTTGGTCAATTGTCAGAGTCTCCAGGCAGAAGAACTCGTCGTGTGTACGGTGCTGTTTTTCGACCAGGTGGCAGCAAACAAGAACCACACCTGAGCACGAGCAGTCGAGACAGTTTATGGAGTCTTTTTTTTTTTTTTACAACGTGCATTAATGGATTGTGTGAACTCACATTTCTCATCCGTCCTTTGAGATTTGCCAGGCAGCACACGCATCCAAAGCCTCCTGAAGAGCAGCCATATGCACTTGTTACGGCACAAGTTTGGATAAAGAGCACAACTCCCATCTTTATCATCACTGCAAGAGCTATGAAAGAGGCTCTTCCAATCAATGCTGCTTTTACAGTCGCTGCAGCGGAGTGTTCTGCAGCACTTGATGTTTCTGAAGCCGAAGCGGCTCATGGGGATTATAAGAAATGACACGGATTTAAGGTTTTATAATTTATATTTTATGTAATCCATTATGCCTTTTTAATTCTCGTCTGGATATTTGTCTTATTATTATTATTTTTTTTTTACTTTAGCCTCTTCACTTCTCTTGAATGAGAGACATGTGTTTCTCTATTCCTGTCCTCCCCTGTGGCAGACGCAGGCAGAACGAAAAGTGGAATATTCCGGATGCCACTGAAGTGCAACAAAATGTCTAGAAATGGGTTTCAAAACCTTTTTGTCTGCAATTACCATTCTGCTTTCCATACAGCCCTGAGGGCCACTCATTACTCAAGGACTTAAGGTAGTGATGGACTACTTCAATTTATTCCACACAGTCTGCATATACAGCACACATCTATCCAGTTACAGTGCCTCGCCATGGATGCTGGCACTTTTCTAAAGGAAATCAGTAGTGACATTTTATGACTGTGGTTTTACTTCTTGATATTTTTCCACCATGTATTCAGGTTCTTTTAAACTGCTGAATAGCCACCTGGTGGACTCCTGATGGAGCCCAAATCCCACTGTTTGTCCAAGATAAATAGCTCTATTTGTCTGATGGATTTGTCAGCTCCAATCAATGACCGTGCATTAATTAGGCTTGATTCGAAATTCATATTACTGCAAAACATCAGCGATGCAGTTAATAGATAAGTGCCATTGGCCATAAATCATGTTGAAATGTTCCTCTCCCAAACCCCTGCTTCATTTCAATAGGCAGAGAACGGCAGAGTGTATCCTTGACCTGCCGGCGGGTGACGTTAAAAGCTTTCCAGTGTTGGGAGGTGATTTCTGTTACTTTGCAGGAGATCTTTGAGCTTGCAGAGCGGATATGGATTTCACATGGACTAAACATAGAGGGGTTGACAAGGAGAGATGACTCTTATCTCAGCGTGAGTCCCTCCGCTCAGAACATGACATTAAATTGCCATTCTGAAAGACCAAGGGAAGGTCTTGTTGCTCATGGTTGGCATGCAATTACTCAGCGGTTGGATATTTACCACAGGTATCTGGAGACAAATATGAATGATGCTGAATGATTTATTGCATTTTTTTAAAAAACTTTTTTAAGAATGATCTGAGCTAATTTTGAACAAGGTTAACATGAACTGTTGGTTTCATCAATTATCAACACTAATGACTGATGATTTGTCGTAATAATCAAGTAAAAATATCAGCAAAAAATGTATAAATGCAAACATTTGCTCCTTTTCTATGTTTCACATCATTGTTAAGCTTTTCCATCCTGAGCTGTTTTGACCCCCTTTATTTACAGGCTTATGGCCCTGTCACTACATTTCTTCAAATGGCACCAGTTGGTATGTCATCGACACCACATATGTTGTGCAACAGCTTTCATGAAAAATATATGAATGGATAGAGGAGAGAGTGAGGGTCCCAGAGGTGTCGAAAGGACAATCTGAGCCTCTGTAATGTCAAACCAGTGTATCGATAGTGCAAGAAAAAAAACCATATATTATAGTCCTGTCACCCTCTCTGTTCACCCTCGACCCCCCAGACTTCACATATATCTCCAAGTCCTGCCACCCGCAGACGTTCTCTGGTATCTCTGCAATTGTGAGCTGTATCAATGAGGAGAAGGAGGCTGAGTACAGGGGCGTAATAAGATAAGATAAGATAAGATAAGATTAGATAATTCTATACTGATCCCCCATAGGGGATATTCGGGCGTTACAGCAGCACAAGCATACAAATAGATAAAAATATAAAGTATATAACTATAAAAAGAGGTATGTACAAGGTATATACAACTGTTAAAATAAAGTGTTAAAAAATACATGTACACACAAGTACAAAGTGGAATCTAAAGTGGCTTAGTGGATAAGGTAACATTCCAGTACAGCAGCAAATGTAAATAGTGCAATATGGGAGATAATGCATCATAATAATGACAATAGCAGTAAATATAATAGTGCAATATGGAAGATAATGTAGCATAATGACAACAAAACCGGCAGAATTATTAATTATTAATAATGACGGCTGAACCACTTGCATTTTAACACTAGCCAGACAAAGGAGTTGTTGGTGGACTTCAGCAGGCAGAAAACACCTGCTACACCTGGTTCCTTTGCCGGAAAACAAGAACAAATATGAGGATGTTCTGTGGGAGCCAGCACTATCTTCCTTGCTGTCGTGCTGGGGCAGCGGGGTAAGGAAGGCTGACTCTGTCCTGGAGGTAGGGCTTGATCTTTTGGTTGTGGTGTCAGAGAGGGAGGATGCTGAGTGACCTACGGAGCACCATGGACAAAGACTCTCATGCTCTCTTTGCCATGTGCTGGTCAGGCACAGGAGCTCCTTCAGCAGTAGATTCTGAACAACATGTTGCACCACAGAATCCTTCTCCCAACCTCTGTGTGCTGCTGATGTGGCTCCACTTCAGCTCTGGTCTGTTCTGTTCTGTTCATTTCTTATTGTCTCACTGTTGATTACAATCATTTCAGCTCTCAGGCTTATGGGACACAGTGGGTCGAACGTGCAATAAGGAGCATGATATATACATATCATAGACAGAGTTTTTGTTGCTCCTGTCCCAGCTCGTTTGAAACATGAAGTTGATGAGGTCAAACATTAAATATCTTTGTACTGTTTTAAAACTGAGTACATGTCAAAAAGGATTAGCAAATGATCCCATTCTGTTCTATCTATTTCTTTCACAGCGTCACAACCTTGTAGCTGTATTTGGATTTGCATCTCAATGTCAACCTGTTTGCTTTATGATCCTCACTGTTAACTGTTTACTTGCCATTGTGCATATCTGTTTTTTTGCACCTTAGTGATCATCCTTACTCTTACATTTCTTCCATTTTGCTTATATTTGCCCTCTGTATATTTGAACCCTTCCTACGTTGTACTGCAAACAGCTGCAATTTGCCTCGAGATAAAGTCATATCAATGAGTCATAAAGGTTGTTTGCTTTTTACTGTTTCGCTCAATAAATGAAATGAGTAAAAATTCAGGGAAATCATAGATGAGTCAGTGACAAAAATAATTCCCTCTTTGTCCTCGTTGTTAGTGAAAATGTAAAATCTGCACTAAATATTTAGATAGTATTACAACTACAAGTACTTTGTTTGGTGACACACACACAGTTAAAGCTTTAACATGCTTGTAAAACAAACGCAGTACATCCCATTGTGGTAGTATAGTATGAGTCAGAGGCGATGCCCAAAGGCGATCTCTTTATAAAGCACCTGAAGGTACAGACAGGGAAGCACAACTGCCATCATGCCCAAACACCGGTCACAGCTGATCATCTCATTAGCACAACAATCCCTTCAGACAGCGCTCATCCGGATGGCATTTCATGTCACGAGCTGTGGGAAGAGCTGGGCTGAATCACGCAGACACCAGCGGCTGACATGAGATGTTCCCGAACGAGCAGCGGCTCCAGGCCAGCGGCCCCGGTGCACGCCACATTGTTTCATAACTGCCATTAATTCAAACACACGCTAATGCGGCTTAAAAAGACAACAGCACCGAAAGGACCGCCCTCCCCGGGAACGCTGTGTGTGTGGGCACCGGCTGCAGCAAATCAGCAAAGATGCAAACATGGCCCACAAGGTTGAGATGAATACACGTCGGTTTACATGGGAGGGTTGAGTAATCCGCAGCGGCGCTGACCCCGAAGAACTCCGAGATTGTATCAAAAGCCAAAATGAGTTTCAAAAGAGAAAAATTCGAGCCTGAAAAGGAGGCAGTAGGAGGATGCCTGAGGCGCGCGAGGAGCTGAAGAGCTGCGCAGCCACCAGCCGCCGAGACAAAGCACAGCAGAGTACAATGCAATATTCATATTCTAAATGCTTCACCAGGTCACAAGCCAAGCTGTCAGCACCTCTCAAGTCAACAGTGAAGTAGCCCAGTGTTTCCTCCATCAAACTCCACGCTCATTAAAACCATAGACTGTATAAAATATGGACGTAGTGTCCGTGAC